>LS567192.1:82150-96242 GCA_900490775.1 Pristionchus maxplancki | reverse complement strand
GACGAGAGAGGTAGTTGTTTCAGTGGTGGGTGAAGTAAGGGAGGATAGTGTGAGGGCTGATTGTGACGGAAAAATTTTGAGTACCAATTATTTGAATACCCTCCTGAATTATCACCAGTTCTATGAAATTCCGCCTCGGAGGCCTATTATTTGGGAGGGAGGAGGGGAGTGGGAGTTTCATTGGAGGGTGAAGTATAAAAGGGTAGTGCATGGATAATGGAGAGTAGGCAGCGGTAGGAAAATACAAAATATTATCGATTGTAACAACTCTGGGGCCTATTTTTTGGGAGGGAGATAGGGGATTGAGGACAATGGGGGTTGGGGTTTCAATGCTGAATAAAGTATAGGATGGTAGCGCAGCGGCAATATGACTCAACATCAGATTGCCGGGAAAATTAGTGAACAATATTGCATCTGATCCCTTCCTGGTAATCTCGTGTAGAGTTCTTCCCTCTAGGATCGATTATTTGAGAGGTAGGATGACTAGGGAGGTTGGGGTTGCATCGATGGATGAAGAGGAAGAGGTGGGTGGAGGTCGCAATTGGGTGCACGATTTGAATCATAGTCCGAATAGTACGTGAAAAAAAATCACATGCCCTACTCGCATTTTGGAAATTTTTGAGAAAGCCTACCCGCTTTTTCACGTTTTGATCGAAAATTTCCAAAACCTACACGCAATTTGATTATTTTCGTCACCGATGTATTCGACCCCTGCTCTGAATGCGCAACAGACTCAGCAGATGTAAGAACATAGGCATCATTGCTGGTAGCAGAAGTACCCGCAAGGTGTAGTTGAGCCCAGACAATATGTGGCTTATTTTCATTGCATAATCGCCCTCCGGCACCAATTCCTGCCGAAGGATGTGCAAAAAAAAATGTTCAGTTATCCAGTGCACATTAATTTTTAGGATAATGACCGTAAAATAAAATTTATCTCTGATCTTTGACCATCTAACTCATTCATTCAAGGTTCACGGGCATGTTCGGCCTGCACATGGCGACGCTCGCGGATCGGAAGGTGAGGAATTAATTAGTTAATTAGTGCTAATTATTTTTCTTCGTGTATTTGATAACGTAAGGCAAGTGTGAGTCTTATCATATCGGGTGCGTTGAGCTTTGTAAATTTTCATCAATCAGCAAAATACGCAATATTGCCTCCGCCATCACCACCGTCCACTTTCTAAAAGTGTTGAAACTCAACTCTCGCAGATCGTTGCTACAACGAACCACCGAATTTTGAATTTAGCAGGGAAATGCGAGTTGATGCTAAATGAATATTTCTGGTTCTCTTTATACAACCACAGTATATTTATAATGAATCCTTTGAAGTCACACAGATTAGCAGAAAATAGGTTGTCAATGATATCCGACGTTGGAAGAACAATAATGAACCCCGTAAAAACCCCGTAATTTATGTTTTCAAATCACTTTGAAACCCAAATCATCTCAGATCGTTGTCACAACCAACGAGCGGGACGCTCTGGCAGTGTACGAGGCATCGGGAATGCTGACTGTGTCCCTGCCAAGGGGAGAGCAGGTCGATGAGCAGGTACGGTAAGGGGTACGGTAGTATTGATTGATGGGTACGGTAGGGTCCCTGCCGAAGATGATCGATGAGCAAGTACGGTAGCGTTAGTACACGATAGGCGAGTCGCGTTGATAAATCGATAACTACGAGATTTCCGTAGCGTCAATCAATAATTAGATACTGAACTCAGGTGATACCGTACCTCGAGGACTTCGAGTGCATCTACCTCTGGTTCCCGGCGCGCCATCTCGACTACGCGAGGGAGTATGCGGGCCTGCTGAACGCCAATCGGTGCTACTTGGTGAAGTGAGTGTAGGAAACGTCGTCTGTCGAAAAATCGACAGGATAGCGATTTGGATGGTGTAGTAGAGAAATGGCGCTTACGCGAGAGAACGCGAATCGCTGCTACATGGTTAAGTGAGAAAGATTTAGTGTTTGGGTTTTCGCGCGCGAAACAGCTGAACTAGCAACTAAACACCACTTGTTGGACTTCCGTATCCATGCTGAAACATAAATGCACCAAAATGGAAAAGCGCGAAGAATCTTAAATAAATGCATTTTTAATTAGTTACATTATTTAATTAGTATTGTAAACGCAATTCAGGAACAACGACCGGCCGATCGAGTTGCTGCGGCAGCAGCGGCCGCGCGAGATCGCCCTGATCATCGCGGAGGAGGCCATCCAAGTCCGCAACCGGGGATTCAGGTTGGTGCGTGGTGTAGGAAACGTCGCCTGTTGAAAAAGCGTCAAGAGAGCGATTTGTGTGGTGTACTAAACGTCGCCTGTCGAAAAAGCGACAGGATAGCGACTTGTGTGGTGTAGGAAACGTCGTCTGTCGAGAAATCGACAGGATTGACGATTGTGAGAGGATTGGTAAACGTCGATCACGATATGCACACGTTGCAGGTCGATGATCGACGTGCGCGAGGACATCAAGCAGGAGATCATCAACAGCAAGCCGCGGCTGCAGGGCATGGCGCAGGTATGTTACGGTAGTTTTGGGCAACGGTAACAGGATAGACATTCTAGTGAATTGTTGGATGGCTTTTGGTTCCTCGAATGTGTGAGTTTCACAGTGTTGGGAAAGAGAATCTCGTCCAATCGAAACCAATAGGTACGCGGAATCGGTTTATTAGCAGAAATAAAATCAGTTGTTGTTCCGATTTCGGATTGTGCTCTTGCCAGTGACTACCATAAGCATTATGGGTTACGGTTTCTTATCGATTCGCATCAATCGCATTGCAGTGGAAGCACATTGACGTTCTCATTCGACTTTGACTTTTGAGTTTCACAGTGGTGGCAAATAGTCGCTCGATCGTTAGAAGCTAATTTTTCGTTTGGCGCTTATACAAACTACAATAGCGATCGAAATTATGGTAGTGCGCCTTATGATCATTAGCAGATACTCTGCGTACTGTGTTCAGTGAGTACGGTAGTCGGGGGTTACGGTATGAATTGTATCGATCGCATTGCAGTGGAAGCGCTTCGACGCGCTCAATCGCTACCTATTGGGATTCCGATCCGGCGGTGAGTGGTGCAGGTTGCTATTTATAGTGCGTGGTGTAGTAAATCGTCGCCTGTTGAATATTCGACAGGTGAGTTGATAGCATTACTCGGTTCGACATTCGATGAGTGGTGCATGTGGCAGATAGTCCTTTACAACTAGTGAAGTAGATGTTTCACTCTCGGTACATGTGATTGAGAGAGTAAGTTACAATAATCGCATCTTTGTATCATAGCCTACCCAATTATCAAAAAAAATCCGATTGCTATCTAAATTTTGACAGGCGACGTTTCACGTCACCACACATCACACCACATTTGCAGAACTGACGGTGCTCACGGGGCAGACGGGCGTGGGCAAGACGACGTTCCTGTGCGAGTACGCGCTGGACCTGTTCAGCCAGGGGGTGAGTGAGGACGACGATTACTAGACGGGCGCCTGTCGAAACTTTGACAGGCGGCGTTTCCAAAGGGGCGCACCATGCGAGGGCTTCCGCTAGATAGCTGCGAAATCTGCGATGGTGGGGCTTCTACAGTGACTAGTTCACTAATGTTTCAGTGCTGCTTGAACTGTAGCTTTCTAGGGGTCTAGCGATTGATCGAACATTCATTGTCGAAACCAACATCATTCAACAAATAAATACCGTTCCTATTCCTTTCTTAATGACCTACTAATCAGGTGCGCACGCTCTTCTGCTCCTTCGAGATGTCGGACGAGCACATCCTGCGGTGGATGCTCGTGCAGTACGCGGGGTGAGGGCGACGATTACTAAATGAAGCGCGCCTGTCGAAATTTCGACGGGCGACGTTTCCCGAGGAGCACACCACGGCTTCTGTATTTACTTAATAATAATTTGAGTTCCTTCTAGCTCGGTGGCCCGCTCTGGGCAGCTAGCTAGCGAGTTTCCTTGGTCTATCCCTATACTAGATTGGAGTATCTCTGGTTTTTGACAACCGGTCGTCCAATCACTATGTAAATATCCATTTATCCAACCACTGGGCATCGATGAATGCAACCACTAGGGGGCGCGTCCTTCCTAGTGGTTAGGTTTGTGGTTTCCTAGCTGTTTTCAGAACCCAGAGATCACTCCATTTCCCTTACCCCTAATCCCTGAAACATAACTCCACCCTTGCCCTCCCAGGCCGGCCCACCTGCGTAGCCTGGCCCGCTCTCGAACCTATGTCAATGGAGTAAAGTAAGGGCAATCAGTCGTCGATTGGTGGTGCCAAATACCGTAATCTCGTGTGGTGGTGGTCGCTGTGCTCGCGTGAACTTTGCGAATTCGAGAGCGGGTGCTTTGAAGAGGCTTTCTAGAGCTTTGTTGTTCTCTAGTCTCTGATATTGAGATTGCATGACTCTGAGATTGTATGAACGAGAGATATCAATGACTGAGACTTGATTAAATTTTCTCTACGCATGCCTTCCATTATTCCATCTCATTGATCGATCGCCTTGGTAGGCGGATTGATTGATTTGTAGTTGCCATTCTTCATTCAACAGTTTCCCCGTGCTGTGAGATGCTACAGTATCGATTGATATCGCTCTCGGGACCATCCTCTACATACTGTGTTTCGCATGGATTACGGTGGAGCGATGCCAATCGATATTAATCGATATCATCTACCGTACCCCTTCAGACTACCGCTGCATCGCGTCGAGAACCACCACCTCGTCGAGCAGTGGCTCGATCGATTCGAGCGGACCAAGGTGAGAAATACGGGGGCAAATTGGACGACGATTACCAAATTGAGCGCGCCTGTTGAAATTTTGACAGGCGACGTTTCGGCGTGACAGCAGGGGTGGTTGAGTGTTAGAATACATAAGAAAGCTAGCTACCATTGGATTCTTTTGAAACTGCCGCTTTTGGAAAATGAGTGAAACTCAAGCATGACTGGGTTGATTCTATCCCTCATTTCTGATGCTTTTTCTATTCTATTAGCATCAATCATAGATAATTGAGCAACCAATCGATAACTAATTCATGATTATCGATTGGTCCATGGCAATTAACTGATTGCAGGGCTCGCTGACGCTGATGAAGAAGCATGAGTTCAGGGACAAGAGCATCAAGGAGATATTCGAGGTACGGTAGGGGAGGGTTACTGTATTTTCAGAGGAATACGGTATTTGAGAAGTACGGTAGGAGCAGGGGTTCGGTTGATCACAAGGATTAATAAAGATTGAGCAAAAAGTGGAAGTGAATCACGTGAAGATGCGTTTTATCTACATGTATGTTGTATTCCGTGGTCTGACAATGACTCGATTGAGGTGTTCTTGAATTTTCAATTACTCGTGACGCTTCCAGATTGGACAGAAATCCGGTAGTACCTAGTTACGAAATAGGTGGATCTTGTTGCAACTTATTGAATCTGTGATTTAGAACACATGTGAAAGTGCGTTTCATGAGATTCTCGTAAGCTGATCAGTCACGTGGTTCGTCGATAGTACGTACCTCGAATGTGAAGACAACTGATGATTCTCAGGCGATCAAGAACCACGTGATCACGAACGGCACGCAGCACGTCGTCATCGACAACCTCCAGTTCCTCGTCGGTGCGTCGTGTGGGCGACGATTACTAAAGAGAAGCGCGCCTGTTGAAATTTCGACAGGCGACGTTTCCTAGGGAGCGCACCACGGCTTTTGTATTCTCCTATTGAATTTTCGACAGGCGATGTTTCCTAGAGGGCACACTACGCACAATGGCGTGGAGTAAGTAAACATCATCCTTGCAGGCATGAGCCTGGTGAATGACGACGGCGCGAGCAGCATCGATCGATACAACGCGCAGGTGGGTACGGTAATTGGAAAGGATGAGGGGTACAGTAACCGACCCCTGGTACGGTATCCAAAGGCTGTTGTGGTACAGTCAACAAGAAGATGAGTGCGAATGAAATGGAACTATGTGAGAGTGCGTTTCACGAGATACTGTTATGAGTTGACATCGATGGTTTCATCGATCTTGCGAGGGTTTTGTTTTTGTGAATTACTATCAGCAATTTTTGATTACCGAATTCTAATGAGGTTACTGTATCCACTTCCAGGACCGGCTGGTAGGCATGCTGCGCCGGCTAGCTACGGATTACGGCGTGCACGTGACCCTGGTCGTGCACCCGCGCAAGACGGACGTAAGTGGGGCGACGATTACTAAAAGGAGCGGGATGTTGTCGAATTTTCGACAGGCGACCATTATTGCCGAGCACACCACGCACGCTATGCTTTGCAGTCGGATGCCGACCTCGATGTGCAGCACTTTGGCGGGTCGGCGAGGGTGACGCAGGAAGCGGATAATGTGCTGGCCATACAGGTACGGTAGGTGGTTTGGCGGGGCGCGATCGTGATTTCTCCTCGGAATCTGACCCTTTTCTTTGCAGAAGCGCCGCGACGACGTCTCGCGCAAGCCCCGCAAGTTCCTGTACATCCTCAAGAATCGGTGAGTGGTGCGGGCGACGATTACTAATTCACGGGCTCCTGTTGATTTTTCGACAGGCGACGTTTGCTAGGGAGCACACCATGGATTGCAGGTACACGGGCCGCATCGTGGAGCATGACGCGCTCGAGATGATCTACCAGCCGGCCACCTACTCGCACACGCTCGTCGATCTGGCCAAGTGATCGACCCACCGGACTACCGTACTCCTTCCCTCGTTCATTTATTTTACTGTTCCTGTAATAAGCAATTCCGTTCACTGCCCCCATTTTAATGTGCTACTGCTTTTTTGTGACAGAAATATGTTGGCCACGCTTCTAAACACTTTGCTTCACTTTTGAATATCTCGTACGCTGTCCTTCATTGATTTTAGTTGTTTTTTTACTCGCATTCCTTTTTTAACCCTACCATTACCCGGTTTTGACAACGATTACCCGAGTTAGTGCTCCTCCATGATCTTCAATTTAGCTACCTGATACTTGATCTCCACATTTACTCGCCCCTCACTCAGATATGATTAGATGATTGAACCGAACAAGAGAATCTCGAACAAGTTGTGCTTTATTATTGTCGTCTCCGCATCGCATTCGCATCGCTAACCCACGCTTGTGTATAATAAAGATATTTTAATCGATGGGTGGCTGAACAGTGATTCCCAGTTGAATCTGGAAAGTGTGAGTACCTTGCGCGCGAGTGGCTAGAATGGCTCGAGCCAGAACCGTGAGAGAGCCATCCGAATCCTTCCCGAACCGTGTTCATTTGATCATCGATAAATTTTGAGAAGAATTCCGCGACATTTCTGTGTTTTTGCGGAAGTAAAAATAATAGGTGCGCCCCCATGTACCAAAAGTGCGCTAGCTAGCGATTACGGTAGCCCCTCCGCTCTACTTTGGTCGAGATCAAACAACCATAGGCGCCTCCTTCCGCGTGTCGATCGATTGTCTGGCCCGAAAGGTCACCAGACAGGCACCTCTTCCTTTCTCACTTGATCTACCCTCCTCTGCACGTTTCCCCGCTCTTCCCCGGTCATTCCCCACGTTGTTTTCGCGCGCTCCACCCGCTCTTTATTTTTTAGCCGTTTCTGAGGCTATTTTTTTCCGATTTTTAAGTAATTAATTAACTAATTAGGCTTTAATTTGTGCTACCTGCTCGTTAACGAGCCTCCCGTTCGCTTCTGTCAGTGTGACATTGCGTTTTGCGGCCTTCTCAACGAGGTTAGCGCTTGTTTTCGCCGATCAATCACTTTCGAAAAGAGGCCGAGTCCTTCTTTTTGCTGTATTTCTTGCCGTTTGTTGCTCTTGTCCGATGCAATAGTGCCTGAGGCCACTTTCCAATGCGAGCAATCCCGTTTCTTGGCGATCCCTAAAGTAAAAACTCGCGTGTTACCCTCCGCTCTCCTCTCGTTCGTGGTGATTTCAAGACTGTGAAACTGCTATTCACCGCGAGAGATTCAGTGCGACGTCACACCTCTCTCCTCCTTTGGTAGCTCCCTGACCGCTTTCGTCATTTTGAAGCAAAACTACGACTCAGAGGGGTTCTAAGTTGTTTGCGGCGCTCTGCGAAAGTTCATAAGTTGCTTGCGGCGCTCTGCGAAAGATCGCAGTCGCTCTTTCCTCTTTCCATACCCGTTTCCTGTACAGATAGATCAGCGTTTGATGGAGATAGAAGGTGAAACTGAGCATTTATAACCAATTTTTTTGCTTATTATCTTTGGCTCGCTCGCAAGAAGTACGTTTGTTCGTTCTTTTTGCAATTGATCGTTGCATAGTTGATCGTACTGAGCGAATTACTCTAGGTGACGATCTGCGCTTCGGAGGCTGCGCCCGCAAAGAGAGGGGGCATGGCTCCACCCCACCTACCCCTCTCGCCGAGACTAGTTGTTGTGGTGGCCGGGTGCCCCTGCCCGGCTCGACTCGGGTTTAGCTCGAGGATCGAAACCACGCATCTAGTTGATTCACCCCCCTCTCTAACGGTGTTCGGGCACCCGCAATATTGCGGGCGTTTTTCGTGATCAAACTATATACAAACTGCAAGGGGGCGGAGTTTGTTGACCTCTTCCCTCATTGGTCCACGTGCCCCTCCACTTGTTTACTTGTTTGTCTCTTCCCTTCACCACTCCACCCACCCCCCCCCCTTCCTCCCTGCGCACGTGCATATCCCTCCTCTTCCCTCCTCCTCCTTCCTGTGCGCATGCATACGTTCACCCGTATGTTTCTGCAACGTGCCACCACTATATTTTTGCTTCGCTGTTGCGTTCATTATGCTCATTTGTTAGCCATTATCGTTGTTAATGAGTTGCTTTTACAGACATCCGGCATCTTCCCCATCAGCTGGGCGACGCGACGCCACTCTCGACACTGCAGCTGCAGCTGCGTCCACTCACGCGCCCCAACGAGCAGTCGAATAAGATAAGTGTTGTTTTCTGCTTTCATCGGGGGTGCAATAGGCGCGCTCACTGTAAGTATCTGCTTACGGCATGGATGGATTTTTTTTATATTCCCCCTCCTTTTTTATTTTTTACAATTTATTTTCTCAATTTCCCTCGCTCGTACTCGCGGCGCATCCATCCATCGGTAGTTAGGTGCGTAGGGCAGTGGAGGTCTGTTGCCTCGTGGAGTGAGTGGGGAACGTCTGGCATGGCACTTTTCACTCCCTGATAGGGCCTCGTCCCTTGAAGGCTTGTGAAAGGTGTAAGTTGATTCCCGTTCGGCGTTAATGGTGCTCACTACACCGTTTTCACATCCGCTGTATCGCGGCGGGATTGAGATAGCTGACGGATATCCGACTTCGCTGCCGTTAGTATTCAGTAGTGCGCGCGCGTGATCAAATTTTATTTTTATTTTTTAAAAATGGGATTAGTCGTCATGACTTGTTTTACGGTGGGATAGGGAAAGCAGAGTGGGTATCAATTCCATCCACTCTGCGAGTGCAAAATTTGAATAGGCTTTGAGTGTTATAATGCTAATCCGATATCATCGCAGCGCGCGGCTACCAGACGACTCGCTGGCCTCGTCAACGACGGCATCTGAAGGACGAGCGAAGAAGTGGGAGATCGAGCAAGGTCGTGGCTGCTCTCAAAGATGACGTCATCGATCGATCGATTTCAGGTGTTCGTTCGCCTGCCCGACAAGCAGCCATCCGACAAGGAAGGAGATCGACGCGATTGGGAGGTCGGTTGAGTCTGAGACGTCACTTATCGATTGACTGCAGGCCGTGACCATCTCTCCTCGTCCTCGCTCTTCAACAAGAGCCGACGATCGGTGGGACACAGCAGCCACTCGAGGTACTACAGCGAATGGGCGAAGGACGGCGTCCAAGGAGCAACCGCGACTTGAAATGATGACGTAATTGATGGTTATTTGTTTGCAGTTCCCCTTCCGTTCCTCGCCCGCTGGTTCCAAGATGATCGCATGCCCCGTCGCGTTTCGCCGATTTCTTCGCTCCTTTCTCGCGTCGACTCAAGTGAGTATAGAAGATGTTGCCTGTGATGGTGATTCGAATGCGCAATTCTTGCAGGAGGAGGCTCCATCCCCTCGCTCCCTTCAAGGCGCCTCGCCGCTCATTCGTGTGGGATGGAAAAAAGAGGTAAGGTGTGAAACGCGAACGCGATAGGTCGCCTGATTGCGCCATTAATCCTCTCCCGATCCAGGCTGCGGCTAAGAGGCAGATGTGTAGCAGCCCCTTCCCGCCCTTCTCCTCTCCTCTCCTCTCCTCGTCCTTCCCCACTGCAAGGACGGCGGAGGCAGGCTCTCGCGCGGAATGGAAGGTACTGTTATTAAATATTATTTGCTGGAATACAAGTCGTCCTCTTGCAGTCCTCGCCCTTTCGATGCAGCGGGACTCGGGCGACTTCCCTCCTCCTTCTCTCCCTCGCTTACTCCGATGAGGGCAACTGGCTGCTGCGGAGACGTCCTTTGAGGAGGTTGGTGAAGAGAGAGACAATTTGTTGGCAAAACACCTATCAGTGAGGTGTTCAATTGAATATTGATGTGCTATTCCAATCACTTCCCTTGCAGTCGCCGTCGTCGATGTAGGGGGCCCTGCGCCCTCGTCCTTCGCCCCTCGCACCGTCGTCAGTCGACGATCGACGATGAGGGCATCCGGCGGATGATGCGAAGCCGCCCGTCGAGCAGGTCGGTGGAGTGATGGAAATATTAAAGACGACAAATAAATAATGACAACACATTAGTAATATTACTAAGCGATGGTTATTGATTTGCAGTTCCCCTTGCGTTTCTCGTCCGCTAGTTCCAAGATGCCCCGTCGCGTTTCGCCTATCTCTTCGCTCGTTTCTCGCGTCGTCTCAAGTGAGTATAGCAATTGCTGCTCATGATAGTGGTACAAGGGCAAGATTTTGCAGGATGAGGCGCCGTCCCTTCGCGCCCTCGCTCCCTTCGAGACGCCCTTCTCGGCTTCGCTCGTGCTGGATGGAGAGAAGAGGTCGGGTGATGGATCGGTTATGAAAGCTTTGGAACGCAAAGCCACCTGGTTGCCCAATTTGTTAACCGTCTCTCACTCCAGGCTGCGGTGCTTCTACGCGTGGCTGCTGGGCTGCAGTCTTCGCCCCTCTCCTCCCCCCCTCCTCTCTCCGCTTCTCGTGCGACGGAGGCAGGCACTCGCACGGAATGAGAGGTACGGTAATGAAATATTGATGACTGGATTAAAAGTTGCACTCTTGCAGTCCTCGCCGTGGGAACCTGGCGCCTTCTCTCCCTTCTCCCCTCCTCCTTCTCTCTCGTCGGCTAGGGATGAGAGGTATTGAGGAGAGTATTAATTAACTGATCAATCTTGTATTTACAGTGCTCCATCGATGCAACGGCCCCCGGGCGACTTCTCTCGCCGTTTCCTCCCCTCCCTCTCTCCGATGAGGGCATCTATCTGCCGATGCGGAGTCGCCCTTCGAGCAGGTCGGTGGAGAGGCGACAATAAAGACAATTATTTATTGTTTAGCAGTTGTTGCTCTTTTGCATTAGTAATTTCTCTTTTGCGTTTATAATTTATTTACTCTTCAACGGGTTTCGTAGTTTGGTTATTGCCATTTATTTCGCTGGTACAACTCTTGCCTGAAACACGGCTTCAACTGACTTTTTAGTGACTTTTTAGTGATGTTTTTTAAATCGCGATTGATCATGGCCTTTTTTTCTGAAACACATCTTCAATAGGTCTCGTAGCAGTGATAATTTATTTCAGCGTTCTTATTGCGTGCATTTTTTGACAATCAGTTTATTACGTTGGTTATTCTATTCTTTGGATTTCCTGAAACACCAGCGTTATCGCCCAATGGGCCCAATGGGTCCAGGCTGCGCCCAAGCCCAATGGGTTTATTTATCGCCCCTCCTGACAAACATGATGGTTGTCGTAGCAGTAGTTACATACCACTGTAGGTTGCCTAAAACACAATAATTTTTTTAATTTTTGATATTTTTTAAATTTCTTCAATAGGTTACTAATTTCATGCGCTATTCAAATAGTAATACTGTATGGATCTTCAATTTTTGTATAAATCATCATTCTCTATATTTGCAGGCCCTCTCTCCTCTTCTCTCTCGTCCCCCCTCCACCCTCCTCTCTGGGAACGGCCGTCTCTCCCTCCACCCGACGAGTGCTTCTGGCTTCTGCGGAGCAAGCCCTCGTCTTCTGCGTGCCCGAGCAGGTGTGTGATGAGAGAGATGCGATTAGTGGGCACAAACTGTACGAGTCGTGTTTTAACTACCTTCCGGTTTACTTTAGCCCTAGGAATCCTAGGTAATTGGCACTAATAGCTAAGCTAATCGAATACTAGCTAATTGGTACAGGAACAAGCCGCCACATTCACAAATTTTTAAATACTATTTTGTGTTTCGCCTTCTTTTTTTAGCTCCGTGAAAAAAATGAAAATGAAACCTGAAACTGAAAATATCTGATCTAATATTGCGAATCTGAATGTAGCTGCGACAGTATTTTTTCTTTATTCTTTCGGAACGAAATGGCTGTTGAGAGCTTGCAGTGGTTTGGCTTGTTCTGATTTACCGTTCTGAGTTACATTTAATTGGTCACAAATATTTGCAATGCAGTTATGGGAAAAACTTTCCATCGTGACTTTTTCATTCTTAGGTTGCCTGAAACGCAATTTCAACTGGCTTTTTAGTGATGGGCATTTGTTTAATTATGATTGATATTCATTTATTTAAATTTGTTCAATAGGTAGTAGCAGTCGTTGCAGTGATAACACACAACTTCAGCGGGTTTCTTAGTGTTTATTTTTTGATGATTTATTCCACCATCCATCGTTACCACTACTGTAGGTTGCCTGAAACACGTCTTCAATAGGTTAATATTGTTGATACTATCATAAACGCAAGAAATTTTGACATACACCACGAATAAAACGTTCCGTTTCCCGACTGTCTGAGGTTTGTATAACCCATTGAACCGCCGAAATACTCGCTATGCGCGCTCTAAACCTTTTCCAAAATGATTCACCGTAATCAAAATTTATAAAATCACCAAAAATATAATCAATAACAGTGATAAACAAGGTCAAAAGCCTGCCGTTTTGTGCGCGTTTGTTGATAGACGCGTGTATCGTGAGCCCGGAACGTTTTATTTCTATGATACTTACTTCCATTAGTGTTGACAAATCGGCACTCGTCTCTCCTCATTTTGCGTACTCTCTCGTCTCTTTGACCGGCGAGAGATCATTCTAAATGAGAGAGGCGCGTGCCGATTTGCCATCACTAACTTCCATATTGTTGTATTAATCATCATTCTCGATATTTGCAGGTCCTCGTCCTCCTTCACCCTCCTATCTGGGAACTGCCGTCTCCCTCCCTTCGAGTGCTTCTCTCTTCGAAGCACTGCTTCGTCATCTCAGCGCTCGAGCAGGTATTTGTGATGAGGGATGAGAATTAGTGGTCATAAACGGTAGGAGTAGCTATATTGTTCTGATCTTCTCATTCAATTGAATTAAAGGTTGCGCCGGCGTCTCGTCTCGAGCTGTCCTCCTCTGCCTCCTCTCATCTGCTGCTGCAGCCGAGATGGTTAGTTATGCAATTGTTATTCATAGACCTATGCTCTAATAATCAGTAATAACATGTTTACATTTCAGTCCCTCGTCCGTTATAAATACAGCTATATAAGAAGCGCTTTATAAATACAGCTATATTAGAAATACAGCAATATTAGAAGCGCTTTATAAATACAGCTATATAAGAAGCGCTTTATAAATACAGCTATATTAGAAATACAGCAATATTAGAAGCGCTTTATAAATACAGCAATATTAGAAGCGCTTTATAAATACAGCAATATTAGAAGCGCTTTATAAATAGAGCTATATTAGAAGCGCTTTATAAATACAGCAATATTATAAATTAAATTATAATATTGCAATATTATAAATTACGCTTTATAAATACAGCCTTCTCGTCGTCTCGCATTGTGTTCTCTCTCGCATCGAAACGAGAGACAAGGGAAAAGTGAGAGAGCGTCAGAGACGCAGAGGGCGAGAGCGGCAGGGGTAAGCGGTAAACAAGACCATTCCGCATGCATTGGGCCTGATAAATTGTGATAGACAGCTAGTCCGGTACGACAAAACCCCATAACCAAATATACCAAAATGATCAGAAAAGTGCGCTCTTTCATTCTAAAAA
>LS567192.1:63185-73517 GCA_900490775.1 Pristionchus maxplancki | reverse complement strand
GGAGAATCGATATCGAAAATAAAAATCGTGATCACAACCCAAAAATTTCGAGATAATTTGCATACCATACTCGAAAAAACTGTTTTTCGCAAATAACGCATGAAAGACGGCGTTTTCGCATATGATCACAGTTAAGTAATTTGTAGATAGGGTCAATACAAATCGACCTGTGCCGGTTAGAACTCGGTAGGTCAAAAAATAATCGAGATACATACATTTGAAGTGGTAGGTCAAAAAACAGACTCAACATGCAAATTTCGAGAAACAAAGTGGATAGGCGTCCTCTCCACCCTCATTTTACCCAGTGAAATGACTTTCAGCCAAATCGAAGGCCAAAAATTTTTTTCTGCAGCACGCTCTCCTACATTCTTACAGGAGACCCGTGCTATAGTGGTCTTCGTCTTTCCCACTTAACCGACCTGCGTGAAGTTGGGCGCCGCATCAGCAACCAGATGCCGTCATCATCCACTGATGGAGATGGAGGGACGGAGGAAAGGAGTGAGCGAGGGGAGAGAAGCCGCTAGCGTCCCGCTGCTGTCGACACGAGAACTGCAAGGTCGACAAGTTAACAAAAACGACATCATGGTGAAATAAAAGACTTTGTTACTAAACCCGTTGATGTTTTGTTTCAAGCAAACTAAGATCATGATTAAATAACGGACCACTAATACAAAGCCAATTGAAGTTGCGTTTCGGAAAACCGAAGAACAGTGTCGGCGAAAAGTCTTGAAAAGACTAAAGAAAAGTGAAAGAAAAGACCCGCTGAAGTTTTGTTTCAGGCAAAAAAGGAGTAGCTACTAAACCCGCTGAAATTTTATTTCGGGCAACCCATGAGTGTGATCAAATAAAGGAGCACTGCTACAAAGCACGTTGAAGCCGCGTCTCGGGAAACCAAATCATAGTATCAGTGAAATGCAACAGTTACAACATTTTTTGAGCTGATGTTTCGAGCATCCTAAAAATTGTCACGACGAAAATAGATTGCAATGACTAGTGCTACAAAACAGGTTGGCACCGTGTTTCGGGACATCTAGGATTCCGCACTCCACACACAATTCCGAAAATTAGTGCAAAACAGTCACAAAATAAATGAGCATCAACAATTTCGGATGTTCAAGCGGCAAATCAGGTCTATTGTGTTCAATATTTCCGTCTTTCTCGCTCCACCGACCTGCTCGAAGGGCGACGCCGCATCCGGATGCCGTCATCGGAGTGAGAGAGGGGAGGAGGGAGGTAGAGAAGTCGCCCGCGACCCGAGGACGAAGCCTGTAAACCCAAAATGATGTGTATGCAGGCAATCAGTGAGTTTCCACAACGAACACTCAACTATGACGTCAACAACAATTCCTCAGGTCCCTGACAATAAAACAATGAATGGAAATACAATCGCAAAATAAACTGCGTGAAGTAATCGTTTAGTAATATTACTAATGTGTTGTCATTCTCGTCGTCTTTAATTTTTCCATCACTCCACCGACCTGCTCGAAGGGCGGGCCCGCATCATCAGCCGGATGCCGTCATCGTCGACTGACGACGGTGCGAGGGGGAGGAGGACGAGGTCGCGGGCAGAGATGCCGACCCCACAGCATCGACGACGGCGACTGCAAGAGAAATGATTGCACTCGCAAATCAATATTCGATTGAACTCCTCACTGATAGGTGAAAACAACAAATTGTCTCTCTCTCTTCACCGACCTCCTCAAAGGAAGGCTCCGCATCAGCCAGTTGCCCTCATCGGAGTGAGCGAGAGAGAGAAGAAGGAGGGGCGGGGAAGTCGTCCGAGACCCGCTGCATCGAGGGAGCACTGCAAATAAAACACATTTATCAAGCAAATAACAGATATTACTACCTCTTATTCCTAGGCGATGGAAAAAAGGAGGAAGGGGAGGGGAAGTCGCCAGGGTCCGGTCGGATCGAAAGGGCGAGGACTGCAAGAGGACAAACATTAATCCAGTAATCGATAGACATTACCTACCTTTCATTCCATGCATGCCTTTGCCGTCCTTGCAGTGGGGAAGGACGAGGAGAAGGGAGGGAAGGGGCTGCTACACAGCTGCCTGCAGCCTGGATGGAACGTGATTAATCGGGTTCGCGTTTCACAGCTTACTTCTTTCCATCCCACAACGAGCGAGCGGCGAGGCGCCCTGAAGGGAGCGAAGGCGTGAGGGGACGGAGCCTCCTCCTGCAAAAACCTCGCTTTAGTACCACCATCACAGGCAACATCTTCTATACTCACTTGAGTCAACGCGAGAAACGAGCGAAGAGATGAGCGAAACGCGACGGGGCAATCCGTCATCTTGGAACGAGAGGGCGAGGGACGGAGGAGGAACTGCAAACAAATAACCATCAATTACGTCATCATTTCAAGTCTGCGGTTGCTCCTTGGACGCCGTCCTTCGCCCCTTCGCAGTAGTACCTCGAGTGGCTGCCGTGTCCCTTCTATCGATCGTTGTTGGCTCTTCACTTGTTGGGGCGGCAGAGCGAGGAGGTCCCTGTCTGCAATCAATCGATAAGTGGCGCCATCGACTCAGCCGACCTCCCAATCGCGTCGATCTCCTTCCTTGTCGGATGGCTGCTTGTCGGCAGGCGAACGAACACCTGAAATCGATCGATCGATGACGTCATCTTTGAGAGCAGCCACGACCTTGCTCGATCTCCCACTTCTTCGCTCGTCCTTCAGATGCCGTCGTAGACGAGACCGGCAAGTCGATCGGTAGCCGAGCGCTGCGATGATATCGGATAAGTATTATAACACTCAAAGCCTATTCAAATTTTGCACTCGCAGAGTGGATGGAATTGACACCCTGCTTTCCCTATCCCACCGTAAAACAAGTCATGACGACTAATCCCATTTTTAAAAAATAAAAATAAAATTTGATCACGCGCGCGCACTACTGAATACTAACGGCAGCGAAGCCGGATATCCGTCAGCTATCTCAATCCCGCCGCGATACAGCGGATGTGAAAACGGTGTAGTGAGCACCATTAACGCCGAACGGGGATCAACTTACACCTTTCACAAGCCTTCAAGGGACGAGTCCTATCAGGGAGTGCAAAGTGCCATGCCAGACGTTCCCCACTCACTCCACGAGGCAACAGACCTCCACTGCCCTACGCACCTAACCACCGATGGATGGATGCGCCGCGTGTACAAGCGAGGGAAATTGAGAACAATAAATTAAAAAAATTAAAAGGAGGGCGAATATAAAATCCATCCATGCCGTAAGCAGTCACTTACAGTGAGCGCGCCTATTGAACTCCTGATGAAAGCAGAAAACAACACTTATCTTATTCGACTGCTCGTTGGGGCGCGTGGGTGGACGCAGCTGCTGCAGTGTCGAGTGGCGGCGCGTCGTGCAGCTGCAGGAGAAGAAGCCGTATGTCTGTAAAGCAACTCATTAACAACGATAACGGCCAACAAATGAGCATAATGCAACAGTGAAGCTAAAATATAGCGGATAATGAGTAAATGTTTTCAGTCGGAAGTGACACGCTATGCAAGGGTGTGATGGGTGGGGTGCACGTATGCATGTACGCAGGGAGGGGGGGGGGGGGGGAAGGGAAGAGACAAGCAAGTAAACAAGTGGAGGCGCACGTGGACCAATGAGGGAAGAGGTAAACAAACTCCGCCCCCCCCCCCTTGCAGTTTGTATCTAGTTTGATCATCGAAAATGCCCGCAATATTGCGGGTGCCCGAACACGGTTAAAGGAGGGGGGAGAATCAACCAGTTGTGCGGTTTCGATCCTCTGGCTATACCAGAGTCGAGCCGGGCAGGGGTACCCGGCCACCGCGCCAACTGGTCTCAGCGAGAGGGGTAGGCGGGGTGGAGCCATGCCCCCTCTCTTTGCGGGCGCAGCCTCCGAAGCGCGGTTCGTCACCTAGAGTAATTCGCTCAGTACGATCAACTATGCAACGATCAATTGCAAAACGAGCGAAGAAACGTACTTCTTGCGAGCGAGCCAAAGATAATAAGCAAAAAAATTGGTTATAAATGCTCAGTTTCACCTTCTATCTCCATCAAACGCTGATCTATCTGTACAGGAAACGGGTATGGATACTATGGAAAGAGGAAAGAGCGACTGCGATCTTTCGCAGAGCGCCGCAAGCAACTTATGAACTTTCGCAGAGCGCCGCAAACAACTTAGAACCCCTCTGAGTCGTAGTTTTGCTTCAAAATGACGAAAGCGGCAAGGGCAGCTACCAAAGGAGGAGAGAGGTGTGACGTCGCACTGAATCTCTCGCGGTGAATAGCAGTTTCATAGTCTTGAAATCACCACGAACGAGAGGAGAGTCGAGGGTCACACGCGAGTTTTTACTTCAGGGATCGCCAAGAAACGCGATTATTCGCATTAGAAATTGACCTCAGGCACTATTGCGTCGGAAAAGCGCAACAAACGGCAAGAAATAGAGCAAAAAGAAGGACTCGGCCTCTTTTCGCAAATGATTGATCGGCAAAAACAAGCGCTAAACTAGTTGAGAAAGCCGCAAATCGCAATGGCACGCTGACAAAAGCGAACGGGAGGCTCGTTATCGAGCAGGTAGCACAAATTAATGCCTAATTAGTTAATTAGTTATTAAAAATCGGGAAAATAGCCTCAGAAACGGCTAAAAAAAGAGCGGATGGAGAGCGCGAAAACAACGTGGGGAATGACCGGGGAAGGGCGGAGAAACGTGCAAAGGAGGGTAGATCAAGTGAGAAAGGAAGAGGTGTCTGTCTGGTGACCTTTCGGGCCAGACAATCGATCGACACGTGGAAGGAGGCGCCTCTGGTTGTTTGATCTCGACCAAACTAGAGCGAAGGGGCTACCGTAATCGATAGCTGCTGCACCTGTGGTTCGGGAGGGCGCACTTATCATTTGTATTTCAATAAAACCAGTGTATTGCCGCGAAATTCGATTCAAATTAGTAGGCAATTAATCAATCACTGTTCGGGCAGGATCAGGATGGCTCTCCCACGGTTCTGGAGCGCACCGCGCAGGTTCAGTGGCACGATTTTTATTTGGTGTAGCAACAAAAACGAACGTTGTGAACGAAATCTATTATGAAACATAAATAAGCCAGCCGTTATATTACGGCGATCAGGTAATGGATAGATTCAACGCAACAACCAATCAATAATTTATACGGTCGCAAGAATTCAAATATTATCGCAATTCACATAGTACAAGACGGACAAATACTTTAAATAGCAACTCTGAAACCCAAAACTCGAAAATAACATAGGACATAAAAATAGATACAGTAGATAAGTGACACTCTGAGAAAGGGGACTGGGCCATAGATTTGCCATACAAGGGGAACATTGACCACAGAAAAAGGGACAACGTAAGCTTGATCCTTTGGGTACAGTAATCACAAGAGGAGGAGCGGGGCTACCGTAATCCTCTTCTTCCGCTCAGGACTCGAGCTTGATCAGCCGGTTGCTGTACTCGGCGAGCTCGTTGATCGTGACGCGCCCCCGCTGGTTGATGAACTTGGCCACTGCAAGTATTTCGATTGGCTACCGAGTACCGTAGCTTAGTTTCTTCTTCGCGAAGCCAAAAAGTCATTGATTTATCTCATACGCTATACGAATCCATTGAACAGCGCGGCATTTCTTTACAGTTGTTCCTACAGCACCGATTCAATGGGTGCATTTCGAAAACCCTGCTACCGTAGACTCCCATCTGCTGCAATCTGCTCAAAGCTACCGTACTCTCCAATCTAGATTCCGTACCTCCGGCGTACTCCTCCTCGGTGATGTTGACTCACACCGCACCTTTCAAGCGCATTCGCCTGCTCTATAGCTACAGCACCCTTCCTTCCGTATCCTGGCTACCGTAACCCTCCTGCTCGAGTCTACCGTACCCACCTACAGTACCCTTTCTACCGTATCCTGGCTACCGTACTCTCCTGCTCAAATCTACCGTACCTCCGGCGTACTCCTCCTCGGTGATGTAGATGAACTTGCCGCGGTCGTCCATCACGCCCGTCACGTCACCCGAAGCGAGGAAGTGCCTTGATTAGAGTTAATTAATCACTAATTAGCTAATTAATTAGCATTCCTTAATTAGCAAACAACTGAGTATTCGTTCACTAAAATTGAAAAGCACTCAACCATTGTGGATACCCCACTCCCACGATTCACAATGACCCTGTGTAAAATCGAATCGCCTTGGAGATCAGCAGCAAATATTTCAATTGATAATTCGGCTTTTTACTGCAGTCAGATCCGTAAAATAGCCCTCCACACCACGCAGCGGCGACCTTTCCCAAATATCGCCGCCCTTCCCAGCACTCACTGCAGCCGGTCGATGGCCTCCTCGGTCTTGAGCGAGAAGTGCGACGCGAGCTCGTCCATGTTCACCACCTGCAGAGAGGATGGTACTGTACTGAAGTTCGGTAAGGCAGATTGATGACTGCGGCAAGACCAAGTAGGGCGACGCGTTAGCTCTATTGAAAAAAACATTTTAATTATTCTAACAACAACCATTCACTTCTCATTGAACACTCCCGAGTCAGTGTCGGCTTTACATAAATCGGCGAAACCTCAAAGAATCTGGAGGTGGGGCGCATTCAAAATTATCCAATACTTCTTTTTCTGTACTCCCACCTCTATGAACGGTGAAAAAATGTATTTCAAAATTACCAACGGAAGAGAAGATTGCAATAGGCAAATCGCATTTCTTGCACTACACAGCGTTTCAGCCCCGTGGAAAGAGAAGACAAAAAAAGTTGGCACCGTTTTAGATTGCTCATCATAAACTGCGCTAGGCATCAGGCTCCTATAGCGATCTCTCTCGCTTTCCCTTCTCTCTATTTTTCTCTGTGGCGACGCGGTCGCGTCGCGTTTTACTCTGTTTGTCTCTTCTCTCTCGCTTGCTCCTTGTCTCTATTTTACTCTAGCCGTCTCTCATTTCGTCAGCTCTCGAAACGCTGTGCACTACTTTACAAATATTATTTTATTCTAACGATAAGGCGCACACAAGAAATTGAACACTCCTGAGATAAACGACTTTACACGAACCTGTGCAACCTCGAACAAGCAAGGGAATTTACTTCGCAATTTCAGAAACAGTACCGCTTTCAAACACCGGAAAAAAATTACCCGTTACCGTACGCCATCAATCAACTACCTTGCGCTCTATGACTCAGCAAATTTGAAAAATCTAATGTAGAGTTAGAGACCGCAAGGTGTATTGTCGTTTTCATCGACTGTTCTCAAAACAGTAGCCGAACTGTCCCTCAGGACCCCAATAACATCATACTTTTGGACGTTTGTGAAAATCTTTTCTCTAAGCCGCGATATCGCTGAAAATGTGCACTCAAATTTTCCTACTTGATCGATTCAAAATCGTGTCGCAATACACAGGGGGCGGAGCCTAAATCAGCGCTATGTGATCATGAACGATCGAGAGAGCTCTCCCTCCCATGCGCCGATAGTGCAGTGGTAGCGCGTCTGCTTTGGTATCGGCCCCCTTGCGGTTCGAGTCCGGTTGGTTGCAGAGCTTTTGCAAATGATGGAGATAAACAACGGAAGTCGGAATCAAGTAAATACGCGCGGACTGATTTCTTTCAAAGCGAACCACAATTCAGGGACACTTCTGATTTCCGTTTTACCTTCTCGAATGTTCTTTTTAAAATAGAAGCAACAAATTGCGAGTGGAGCAAGCTGATACGATAAGTAGAAAGCCTCTAATTCCATACTCTGCTCTCCTTATTATCGATTTTGACCTACTTAAAGTTGTCCGATCATTCTGCTCCACGGGCCGTTTATAGAGGCTGTGGATAGCTACAGAACGCGCTCTTGCTTGTCCATTTTGGTTGCGTATTCGACTTGTGGTCCCTCGGCGCAGATTTTGGTCGTTTCCCCGTCCCCACCAAGTGGGCGGAGCTTGCGGTCTCTATGTAGAGTTACGTGCTATTTGTCGGAAATTTGAATTCGGATTGATTTTTTTGTGTCGACTTTCCGGGGGTGTGCTCCCGTACTCTCCCAATTAATACCACCGTATACCTTGCACTCCTTGACGTAGTCGATGAAGGCGGCCATCAGATTCTCCGCCTCCTCGCCCTCCACCTGGTCGAAGCCCTCCTCCTGCAGCGAATATCGATTAGCAAGCATAGACGAGAGAATGTCGATTGCCGTAATCGGGAGCTACCGTATCTCATCTACATACTATCGCAAACTAAAGGTCTACTCCTGCAGCGATTATTGATCAGTGAGCATCGATACATAAGACCTACCTTATCTAATTGATATTCAACCACGAACTGTAATTCTTCTATTTGCAGAGTGATAACGATGACCGTAATCAGAAATTTCCGTGCCTGATTAATGATCTATTGCGAAACAAAAATAATACAATAACCTGCACTTATTCTCTAATTTATTATTGCACGTACACCGAATTGGAGAACAAGGATAAAAACGACATTAGATGATCGTGTGCAGCATTAAACTTCTATGGGCACTAGGCCGGATGATAACCGTCGGATGAGAACCGACTGGATGAGAACCAAAAATTTTTTATAGGGCTGCAGAACTTTGCCAGTATGTTCACAATGCCACAAAAATGATTTTTCAAAATTTGGCGGTTCTCATCCGACGGTTATCATCCGGCCTAGTGCCCTTCTATGCGCACAAATACCCCCCCCCCATATTGAATATCGCTAACGAAAGCCATCCGTGGCACTCGCTCCACGATCACGCCCATTCTAATATTCATTGATGCACATTGGTTTTTTTCGACCCACTACTTCATGATGAAGTCTTCATCGGAATGTAAAGTGAACAAACTATCATACAGAAACCTCGAAACTCACATTTAGTGGCCAAATTTGGCAGTCCAAAACGCCGCTAATGTGCTGGTACCGCATTACACGCCCAAATCTACCGTACCCCACATCAGCGCCAATATCCACACACACTCACCGCCACAGCAAACGAGGCCTTCATTCTCTCGTACTCCTCCTGCTCCCTCCTCTCACGCTCCTCCTTCTCCTTTCTCGCCCTCTCAGCCTCAGCCTCCTCCTCGAGTCGCTCCTTCTCGCGTTCCTGGCATTAAACATACATTAATTAACTTACTAATTAGCTAATTAGCACAATCTAATATACTTTTTGGCTGTTGGTTATTTTTTGCTCGAGAGGGGCTATCGGTGATTGTGCACGAACGATTCATCTGAGACTTCATCAGAATGCGAACCCTCGACTCACCGGGATCAATTAGAACATCAATTTCATCACTTTCTCGCTTTGATCATCTTTGCCAAATTCCTCCTATACCCTACTAATCTTCCTGACCCCAATCAGTCATCAATCTGACCCTCCGATCCCACTCTACCGTAATCTCACCTTGTCCCTCTCGGCCTCCTTCTCCGCCTCGCGCTTCTTGCGGTCCTCGCGGTCGCGCAGCTCCTGCAATTAGGCAAGAGTGAGTTATGGATCTGACCCATCGCACTCTGCTCGTAGTCCCACCGCACTCTTAAATGCTGCCTGGTCCCACAAACTATCAATCACTATAATACAGGAAAGTGTTATTGATCTTTTCAAACTCAACTTCTTAAACATTGAGTTGTAACAAGCCAGCCAACTTAACATTAACCTGCGAAAGATTGAATCACCAGGGAATTCGAAAACCTGGATGACGCTATTTATATCGACGCACCATGGTCACTAAACCTTCCAATTACCTCTACTAACAAGTCTGACCCATCGCACTCCTCGCCCCACCGAACCCACCGAACCACCGTATACCTGCTCCCCGGCGGCCTTCTTCTCCGCCTTCATCTCCAGCTTGGAGGCCTTCTTCCCCACTACTCCTCAGAAACAACTCTGACCCACCACACCATTACAGTACTCCACCCAGTCATCAATCTGTCCCACCGCACTCCCTCCTCGCCCCACCGAACCACCGTATACCTGCTCCCTGGCGGCCTTCTTCTCCGCCTTCATCTCCAGCTTGGAGGCCTTCTTCCCCACTACTCCTCAGAAACAACTCTGACCCACCACACCATTACAGTACTCCACCCAATCATCAATCTGACCCACCGAACCACCGTACACCCCTCACCTGCTCCCTGGCGGCCTTCTTCTCCGCCTTCATCTCCAGCTTGGCGGCCTTCTTCTTGCCCACCTTCTCGCCGCCCAGTCCGGCCAGCAGCGCGTCCTCATCTGCAAATTAGAGCAAGTCATGGATATGAAATGCCTATACCGCACTCCCCACCATCTTGCCCATTCCTACCGTACCCAAAACCTTTTACTCCTCCCAGCATGTTCTGCTCAACCTGACATACCGTAGCCCATTCCTACCGTACTCCCCCCCCCCCCCCCCCCCTGCCCATTTCTACCGTAC
>LS567192.1:10038-51819 GCA_900490775.1 Pristionchus maxplancki | reverse complement strand
ATCAGTTTGAGCCTTATTGCCTAAGGATTTCGTCATATTGCATAGTGGTGATGAAATATTTATTGAGTTTTCTTTGCCGCGTCGTGGTGGTTCGATCAAGCCTACTCATGGCCCAAACGGTTGAGTAATTGACGAAAGCGGCGCCGAAAACGGGTTATTTCGTACGAATTTCGTCATATTGCATAGTGATGACGAAATAATTATTGATATTTTAAACGTAACTTTTCATGAGAAGTCGATTGGAACCGGTCCTGGACCTGTACGATCACTTTGAGCCGAGTTATGGGCAAAAAACGAAAAGCGTGACGGACGTTACATAGCCACATAGATAGATACAGACAGACAGACATCCCGACATGTAACTTCTCTTGCAATATTAATTACTTAATTATTGTGCTCAAGTCGCAAGCAACAACGTCAACGACCTAAACCTAATGTCACTTATTCAATGATTAATTTGTTCATTCACGTTATGTGAATTTACAATAAATTGATTAGCAGAAATATTTAGAATAAATGTTAAGTTCACGTGGTATCATCAAGTAACCAAGTGTATGGTCACTCAATCAGTCACTCAGTCTCACCTTCATATTGAACGCGGTGATCTTAGTGTCGCCGTCGTACTCGATCGTCTCGTCCTCCTGCCCGTCCACCTGCGAATTAATTATTATAGTAGCGATGCGATTAATTAAGTAATTAAGTAAATACAAATGTACACGTCTATGTCGTGACAACTGCAAGAAAGAAGGAAGCTCTTGTTAACAGTGTAGAACTCATTCTATTGAATAATGCTAATATTGCCCATTGAAGTGGAATTGTGGACACATGGAAGTCCTTGGTTGAAATTTCGCAGTAAAAATACTACCTTTCTTTACTCCAAACTGAAACCCAACCTCACCTTCTTCATATCCAGCCTGTCGTACTTCTCGTCGTCTTCCTCATCCGAGTCGAGCGTGTGCTTCGATTTCGACTGAATTTAAATAATTAACTTTAATAATTTAAATAATTAATATTAAAATATAAATACATACCTTATCCTCCTCTTCATCCTCCTTCTTGCCGTCCTCCTTGCGACGCTTGGGCTGGAAATAAACATTTATTTATGTAGAACCTCATTTTTCCACATTGTTCACCATCAGATTACTGGCGTTGTTAGAACTTTTCGAATGATTCAAGTTCAAGTGAAAATTATCGATTCGAGTTCAAGTTAAAACTTTTCGAATGATTCAAGTTCAAGTGAAAATTACCAGAAAAGAAGAGAAGAATTGGGCCATTGAAATGCGTCAAAATAAGAATTAAGCAAAGTATAGTGATGGCATTGGCGGTATCAACGATGAGCTCACCTCCGACACGGCCTCCCTGAAGATGTCGTCGTCGTCGGCCGAGGCGTTGACGATCTCCGTCGCGCCTCTCTTCAGGGGACGTGCGCCGCCCTCGGCCAGGTCGGCCGCTCGCGACATCGTCTTGCGATCGGACATTTCTGCACCGAACTGGAATTGAATAGCTAAATCAAGGCAAAAGCAACGGTGAAACGATATTGGACACGGTACAAGTTGAAAGAACGATATAGACCCATTGCATTTTGAAGTATTAACGTTCGAAAGCGCAAGAATTTAGCAAAATGCTAGATTTGTTAAAGACAGAAAGATTCGAGATACTCCAGGGTGACATCACGGATTCAGTTCAACTATTTACGCGCACAGAACGATAATATCTAAATCCTCAAAGAAGCCAAAGCTAGGTAAAGCCAAAGATTCCAAAAATAATTCGAACATTTTCGAACTGCAACGGCAACGTTTAGAAATGAAAAAAAAAATTAGCGCTTCCAGTAGAAAATGCGATAGCGTAGCAAAATGAGACAAGCTAGCATCCATGAGGGCTAGAATCTTGCACAAAAACGCAAGAAGGAAGACGAAAACAACTGCAAAAGATGCGAAAATGCGAGGGAACAACAACTCAAAGATTACTGTAAGAAGAATCGTCTCGTTGCCTATCACGAACTAATCCGCTAAACGCAGAACAACGCAGCACATTTTTCGCAGCATTTCCTCAATCTTCTACTTTTCTATTGCAACCGATGCTTGTGATCTTGAAAAATAAGAAAATTCTCCAATCGATGTCTGAAGACTCCCTAGTCTCGCAGGCCACTTCCGGAAGTGAACCGAAACCTACAGAGGCAAAAATACACGCGTGAAACACGAAAAGTATCGGGCAATCAACCGAATCCCGTATCCAAATCCATTCACCTTGATAAATAAGTCTCAAAACGACGGTAACTTTATGCAAAATCGTCCAGAACAGCAGGTAATGCGAGCGAAAACGTAACGTAACAACGATAACACTTGGATCAATTCAATTCACGATAACAAGGAATGAGTGGGTGCTTCAGTCAAACGATAAACAGACAGTCAAAAATGGTCAAAAATCAATCGATAATTACTTAATCCTATTCTTGATCTGCATCTTTCCTCCGCCCTTTCCCTTTCCCATCTTCTTCTTCTTCCTCATCTGCCCCTGATTCTCCTCCATATCGTCATCGTCGTCGTGCCCTCTGCAGCAGATTATCGATTAGTTGATCATTTCTTTGAATACCGTATCTCACGAACCGTACTATTTATTGATTAGCTAGGCTCTTTTATTACCGTAGAGCCCTTACCGTACCACTTATCTACAAGCTTAAATCAATACGTAATAAACCTCTACCGAACCTTTCCATTATTCCACGCATTCCCCAATCAATATTCCAGCCTCCCGTATCTCTCCCTAATCGATAACTACCGTACCTCTTCTTGCCAAACTTCTTCTTCTCCTCCATCTCCTTCAGCTCACTCTTGGTCACGCCCTAACCAGATTTCCCCCTCAGGACTTCCATCCTACCGTATTTCCTCCACCCTACAGTACCTTGTCCCAATCAATACCTACCCTATCCCCCTACCGTACCTCTTCTTGCCAAACTTCTTCTTCTCCTCCATCTCCTTCAGCTCATCCTTGGCCATCCTTCCCGCCTCGCCCACCCTCTCCACTAGCAGCATCACGTCCGCCTCCTGGTACGGGTACTCCTCCAGCTTCTTGCCTGCGCGATCAGGGAGGATTACGGTAGCCGATTGGTTTAATTGATTGAAAGCAATCTGTATACCCGGTTTCGAGAGTTGGGTCAACATGGAAAACTATCAAAAAGTCGAAAAGATACCCGATTTTCTAAGAAATTTCCTATTTTCGACGTTTTCTTCATAAACATACCCGGCTTTTCGAAAAATGTGCCACCTGACTTTTTCATATATGACTATCAATCGATCGATACTACCATAATCCTCACTTTAAGCCTCGATTTTCTGGTACTGCGTGCTCAAGTCTACCGTACCTTCCCTAATCAGTTCTCGATAGAACCCACAACTCGATCGATACCGTACTATCAATCGATCGATACTACCGTACTCCTCACCGATGTGCGCCTCGATCTTCTGGTACTGCTCGACGTCGTACTGTGTGACGAAGGTGACGGCCAGGCCAGCCCTGCCCGCTCGCGCAGTTCTGAGAAAATGAGCACGGTAAGATACGGTAGAGTATGGATAAGGTAAGGTACGGTACGGATACGTGATATAGTAGTTTTAATTCTCTTGGGAGCGCGAAAGGCATCAATTCAACAATCTATTGACAAGTAGTAGTAGACCAGACGAAACCAGAAACAACGCGGCCAGTCAAAACTCTCTTTTTTCTATTGAAGTGACTGCCATACTTTAAGTATTTCCCTCATCAATGGCTAATGTAACTCCGTATCGATCGATCGATACCCTGAATCAGGGTCCCCAGACTACCGTACCTTCCCACGCGATGGACGTAGTCCTTGGACTGCGTCGGTATGTCGTAGTTCATCACCAGATCCACGTGCGGGATGTCGAGACCTGAACGCGGTACGGTATGACATTTATCGATTGATAAGGAGGTACAGTAAGATACAGTAACCCAACCCGCAACAAACTGTAACCATTCTACAAATAATCTAGTCTAGGAATATCGAGTATCCCTTAACCAGGGTCCGAATACGTACGTGAAAATTTTTTTCTTTGTTTTTAGGTTTTCTTTGCATTTTTGAATAGAGGGCGACGAGTTGAGTAAAAAATTCCATGTTTTGATCAATTTGAAAATTTTCATTTTTTAGGTAAGGGGGGACCCTTATGTCGAAAAAAATAATTTTTTTCTAACATGCATTTTTGGATAGAGGACATCGACATGAGCAAAAAGTTCTGAAGTGCGGGTAGGTTTTTCTCAAGTTTGAAATTTTTCACTTTTTCAGGTAAGGGGGACCCTTATGTCGAAAAAAATAATTTTTTTCTAACATGCATTTTTGGATAGAGGGCACTCAGATGAGCAAAAAGTTCTGAAGTGCGGGTAGGTTTTTCTTCGAAAGAAAAAAAATGCGGGTAGGGTACGTGATTTTTCACGTAGTATTCGGACCCTGCCCTTAACTACCGCAACTCACTGCCGTTATATTGTAATACATTGCCGAATCTAGTGAAAGTTAAGCTATGTTTTGTTCGCAGATATGAAGAAAAGGAATTGCTCCTTGCTAGACCGATTGGTTTCATAATAACCCTGGTACTAGAAATCACCGTCCCTTGAAAAAGCGACAGTCTCTAACTAGTAATTCCTGATGCATACGGTTGTGGAATTTTATAAGGATATCCATTCGAAAAATCGAAAATAGCTAGAGCAAATGGTTTCATCATAACCCTGGTACTCAAAATCACCAAGTCTGGGAAACAATTTTTCCGTACCCCTTTTCCATCAACTCCCTTTCCAGCTACCGTACTCAACCCCGAATCAGTTCCCAATCCCCATCGTTCCCCTACCGTACCTCTACTCGCGACATCCGTGCATACGAGGATGTTCCTGGCCTTGCTCTTGAACTTGTTCAGCGAGCCGAGACGCTTCTGCTGCGACATCTGGCCATGGAGGGGGACCGCCTGACCAGAGTATCGCTTGTATTTTAGACAATTGCGGTTAATTTTTTAAGTGATTACAATATTTGTACTTAGCAGCTTCGGTCAACATATTGATGAAAACAGCTTTGGCCAATACTTGATAATTCCCTTCATCATAAGACCACCGGGTTGCAAATAACTCTTGTTTGAATCGCTTAGTCAACTCTGGGAGTTATACCAAAATTCCAATAATAGCAACACGCCTAACAATAAGCTGTCCTCCTCACTCCCATGTACCACCGTCACCCATCCTACACTCCTCACCATTGAATTACTATAGTTTTGGACACCCTCCCCCTTGACAACCACATAAAAGCATGTGGTGTATCGTCGACGCCGTTTACAAAACGTCGCCGCTGATGCACTACTACCGTATACCTGCATGCCCAGCTGCCTCAACAGCATCGCTGTCTTCATCGCCGACGCGCACGTCGCCGTGAACACGATGACGGAGGAGCCGAAGTGCTCGTTGAGCAGGTAGACGAGGTAGGCCTCCTGGAGAATTAGATTAATAAAGCTAATTAGTTATAATTAAGCTAATTAATGCCAATTATCACTTAACACAGATTAATGCCAATTATCACTTAACACAGAGACTACTGCATTTATATATATTTTTGTGAACACCTTAAATCAAACAAATCGAACCTGTCCCCACATCCCCAGACTTCATAAACCTGGTGAAACGCAAACCCAACAAATTGTGGTAATACCACCGAGAATTGCAAGTTCAAGAACTACGAGTCATATTGGCGGATGGCGTCAACAATTCAATAAAGCCAGCGAGTGAAGCGCGAGCCAGCCAGGCTGAATTTGACCGTAAAATAATATTGACAATTCTTTCGACTTGCAAGTTTCACCAATGCACTCGTGCGGGCAGAATAATTATTTTTAAACCTATGACAGCTCGTCTATCAACCAAAGAAGTCGGACAACCACCTAGAACGCAAAGTGGAACCCGAACCAGCCTCCTCAATTTATTCAAACACATTATAATTTCACCTCGTACTTGTGCGGGATGAACGCGTATTTCTCGTTTCCCCCAAACAATCGGACTAGCCGATTCACCAAATGACGGGTAATTCCATCTTATCACTCTAGAGGCACGATGAAAAACCTTGCAGATTGCCTTTCAACATCTATTGAAATACACTGCTTTAAATATTCACAACAATAACAATAGTAAGTAATAAGAACAATAACACAACAACAACAATAACAATAACAACAATAACAATACCTTGTACTTGTGCGGGATGAACACGTAGTTCTGCTTCAGCTTGTCCACCGTCTTGTACCGCGTGTTCACCTTTAATTAGTTAATTAAAATGCTAATTAATTATTAAAATAAATAAAATACTCACCTCGACTCTCACCGGGTCCTTGAGCGAGGCGCGCTCCAGTTTGGCGACCTGTAAATGTACATTGTATACTCACAAAATGTTCTTTTATAATTCTTTATCTGCAACCCCTAACTTCTATTTATTAGAAATTGAACAAACGCCCGAATTCAAAGAACTCGTGAAACAGAAACACTGATAGTCGAGAAAGTTGGAGCTGTTCTAACAAGATCAGTCCAATTTCAGAAATATTTATTTCGAACTGGCGTAGCAGGGCAATCGTCAACTCACCTCGTCCTCGATCTTATAGAACTAGTGAAACCTCGAAAAACCCATTCATCTAGCTTCGATTCTGTCATTGCCGCTTGCATCAAAACGGTTGATTTTGGACGAAAAAGTCAACCTCTTCGTCATTATTACCTTCTTAGTCATCGTAGCGGAGAAGAGGTACGTGTGCCGGTCCCTCGGCACCACCTTGAGGATCTTGTCGAGCTCGACCTACGATGGGATTAGAATTAGACTCAAATATGTAATGTTTTAGACTAAATCTTTTTGTTTTTGTAATTGTATTAAAGAAGCAGAACTAGCCGAACTAATCCAAGCAAGCCCCTTGAGCTTCATGGGTCACGAGAAACAGCGAACTCGCTCAAACCGCAAGTTGTAAGGAAATAATCAGCGCCCCAAATATTCTCTGTAGCTACTCCCTTGATAGTGAATTATAGGTTTGACAGGCGAAGGATGCAAAAATCATAAATCGTGAAGAAGACTTGGATTCATGGAAACAGTGAAACGCGCAGTTATCAGGATCTATCAATTCACAAACTCTGCAATTCCAAGTTTTGTGGCAATGATTTTCTTCCCGTTGTTCTACTTTGATACAACGAAATGCAATTCTTGAGTGAATCTGGTGAATTATGCCTTTGTTCTAACTAGGATTTTTTTAAAAAACCAATGGAGGACAAAATCAAAATCCAGCCACAACTTCTCCTTCATCTATCAGGCGAAACGTGAACTCGCGAGGAACAAGCCTCACAATGTTACAGTGTTGTTGTACCAAATCTTAAATTTATAAAACCAGTTCTCGATCGCTCCCTATCGTGCGCCTACCGTACCTCGAAGTCCATGTTCAGGATGCGGTCGGCCTCGTCCATCACCAGGTACTTGAGCGCCTTCAGGTTGAAGCCGCGCGTGTTCTCCAGGTGGTCCACCAGACGGCCGGGCGTGGCTGCAATGAGTACGGTAATCGAACGCTACCTTAACCGGATCGATAACCGAAACCGTCGAATAGATAACAGTGAACAACCAGTAGCTACGGTAACCTAAACTCAGTCCATTTCCTTAGATTCATAAAACCAAACGGCCTGGCGTGGCTGCAATGAGTACGGTAATTACTAGATACTGTAACCGATTTGGATACTGAATCCCCATATCAATCCTAATACACTAGTGGTCCATAGCCGGCCTGACGTGGCTGCAATGGATTACGTAATCGAACGCTACCTTAACCGGATCGATAACCAAAGCCGTCGGATAGATAACAGTGAACAACCAGTAGCTACGGTAACCTTTAGGAAACACAGTCCATTTCCTTAGATTCATAAAACCAAACGGCCTGACGTGGCTGCAATGAGCACGGTAATTACTAGATACTGCAACCGAAATTCCGTTGGACTGAATTCCACAGTAATCCTACAAAACTTATGGCCCACCCGTGGCTGCAACGACACCAGATCAAGCATCCACGTCTATTTTTGTTATTGTAGTTTCACAAACCCGGAACCAGATCGATCACAACCAGACTTGCACCTCTCCTTCATGGGATAGGTGAGACGCAACCTTACAGGGGGAAAATATCACATGTGCTCAATCGAAAGTAACCGTAAGATACTCTAATAATAGATACCGAAGGTGTTGCCAAGTCAGTTGCTACAGGACCCCAGACTCTTACCCCTGAACTCGACCAAAAAATAATTTACCGTATCAGCCAATTTTCGATAGCCCATCTACCGTACCAAATCAATCAATAATCAATACCGTACCAACGATGATGTGGGGTCTCTTCGCGAGCGCCATCGCCTGCGTCACCATGTCCACGCCGCCCACGATCACGGCTGCAATTAAGGTAATTAATTAAGTGAGTTAATTAGTAAAATAGTTAACCAATAACAATTCCGTTTCACAAGTTCTACGTATCCCAAACAGGAAACAAGTTTGGATAGTCAGCCTGATTCTCATCTTATAAAATTGATAGACTATCAACATTCCTGCATCACTAGTTCTACGTATTCCGGGATGGGAGGTAGGTTTTGATAATGACGCGATCCCGAAGAAATTCAACTATCAGCATTTGACTTTCAACCATTCTATGTATTTCAGAATAGGATACTGGTCTTGATCTCTCACGTTCCTACTCATCAACTGTTATTGTTCCCGTTTCACCGGTCTAGGTCATTCCGATGATACCTGGAAATGTTGATTGGACTCGTTGTTTCTCTTCTAACTAAAAACTCAAAGACTATATCCACTATATGCACTGTGCCAATCGAATGACCTATTTTTGTAACCCATTTAGAAAATAATAACTAAATAATAATTAATAATTTATTAATCACTTACCAGTCATAACGCCGATGCTCGTGCCGAGCGCCTCGAACTGCTGTGCGATCTGCAATTTATTTTTTTATTAATTTAATTTAAATAAATATCACATCTATAATTTTCCCATTGGAAATCCCCAACTCAAGGATAGACTCTGTGACTGTCGGTTCCACGTCGTATAGATACCAGCAAGCAAGAACCGCGGAGCAATACCCTGCACGTTTCTGTTAGTGTAAAAAATATCTTCTCATCTCATAGTCAACAGGTATCCAGTCGATATCTCGTTTCATTCCCCGTAGATACCACCGAGCAAGACAATCAAGGCCGATGATAGCAGGGTTTTCGTTATAAAAAATTTCCATCCAATTCCTATCCAATAAAGGTCCCATTCATTCCTGCGTGTTTTTAGCTCCAACAAGCCAGCAAATCCCACCTGGAAGGCGAGCTCCCTGGTAGGCGTGAGCACGAGGGCGAACAGCTTCTGCGGTCGCTCAAGCAGTGACTGCAGGATGGGAAGGGCGAAGGCGCCCGTCTTGCCCGATCTGGAAATTAACAATTAAGACTAATTAGCTAATTAAAAATAGTTCATTAATCATTAGTAGTATCCCAAGCCAGAACTTCATCAATTCTCGACGCACTGTTGCTACTAGTAAATCAACAGTACTCGATTCAGCATGTTTAATTGTGTTTGTATTTTAAATTTAAACCGCCAATTGAAAAGGTAAAGTTGCTTCCACAGTCAAGGCGATTTTACAGTCGACCACGCCTGGTGGTGTACACCGATAAGGCCGGGTATCGTCGGTCAAACCGCCAATTAATTAATTAATTAATTAATTACCCAGTTTCGGCCAGTCCGATAATGTCCTTGCCCTTGAGCGCTGCGGGAAGGGAGGCCTGAAGAATAAATATTAATATCACAAAAGCGAGATAAAATATTTAGTTCAGAAAATGTTCGAAACATCAAACACAACACGTTATCTGGATCTTAAATCACTTCCCTGAGACCCATGATTACCAGGTCATATAAACCAATTCTTTGCTTGCTTGCGAAGACGTTTAGGGCAGATATTTTTAAATCAAACTGTTATTATTTATGTTTCGTATTTTAAATTATAAAATACCTTCTGAATCTTCGATGGTTCCTTCCATCCGAGCGCGGCGCACGCCTCCGCCAGCGAGGCACAGACGCCCTGCGATATTGGGTTTCATAGTTGGTATTCAGTCAAGAATTTGAGTGTCAATCATTTCGGATGATATAGAAGATGAAGACAATTGAAATCATGATACAACACAAAATATTGGTGATATTGTGTTTCATCAATGGATGGTATGCAGTCAGGAACTTAAGTGTCAATCATATCGGAAAATAGATGTTAAAGAGACTCGAACTCTTGATAAAACACAGAAGAACTAGGCAAAGCAAAAAAAAGAAAGTTGAATTACCAAATCAGCGAAGCTCCTGTGGTCCTCCGGCTCCTCCTCTGGTTCCTCTTCCGCCTTCTGCTCCTCCTTGGTCAGAGGCATTCCAGCGTCTTTCTGGAACGAACACCACATATTTAGTAGCTTTCTACTCACCAACTATTCACAAATAGCATTTAGAAGCGCAATTTAAACAGTACATACCTTCATTTTGAGCTTCTTCCGTCTCTGCTGCTCGGCAAGCTGCTTCTGCATCTCATCTTCATCCGAGGACGAGTCAGACATGTTTACGGCTATAAATAAAAATAAAAATATAAGACAACATTTAAAAAACAAGCACACTTTCGAAACAACTCGAGGAAGCGAACCTCACAGCACTCAAGTTAAATTATGACGAAATACGGCAAACAATACATTTATCGGCGGCTTGGGCTGCAGGAATACAATGTAAAGGATGTAATTCGGCGATTAAATGGCAAATACACGAAGAAGTGGGGGGGAGAAATAAAGAATGGCAAGAAACGCGAACTAGTTGGGGGCACTACTAACAAGGGGAGCTGCCCCGGCGCTCAACGCCCGGACTGAACAGGCGAGACATCAAGTGCCCGACGTGGTCAACCTAGGAAATTGCAAATTTAAACCCCGGAAAACCTCCTAATTTGACAATTTAGGGAAAACGCAAAACTTTTCAAAAGAATCAAGTCAGTTCCCGGTTCTTGCTAAACACAAAGTCTTCGATCGTACTTTCGATGATTCGCGGAACATGTTATTATTAACATTTTTTTACGTTTGATTTTAAATATTTATTATATATTTATAATTATTTGTTTACTCACTTCACGAAACACGACATCGGCCGCGGTCTTTCCGCACTCGTTTTCGATCATGCATGTGTACCTGAACAGCGAAATCTGCTTTGATCTACCTCCAACCTTCTACCTTCCGGCATCCCGCTCTCCCCAATTAGCTAGCTGCATGCGTGCGGTGTAGATGCCGTCGTCTGATTCCTTTAGCACTTGCACCTTGACTCGACCTGATTCGGCCAACGGCTTGCCTGAAACACGCTAGATTACTGTAGATGTGAAAATTGAGTCATTTTTCTCAATTTTATATTCATTTGAACAGTCAATCAGCATCTTATTGAGTAACGGATGTCGATGTTCTTTAGTAGATTCTGTGAAACTCATTTCATTCACTTTTGATTCCAGCGTAGTGCAGCATCAATCGATAATCACTTGGGTCTCACCACGAATGTTCCACCACGTTACGGTAGGCTCGCTGACGGAGGCGAATCCTACGTCGAACAGCGCGATGTGCACGTGGTCCTGCAGAGAAATCCCGTAATCAATGATACCGTAACCTGAGATACTGTATGTCTACCGTAATCCCTGATACCGTACCCCTACCGTACCTTGACCATGTGCCTTCCGCTGAGCGGTCGTGTGATATGCGGTAGACCAGAGGATTGTTCCTGAAAGAATAAAGATTATTCTCTAAATCAGCGCATAAAACATTAGGGATGAAGTAGGTTTCAGATAGTCTACTAACTAAAAATCGCTCAAACATTTTGATTTCATATAAGTTGACGTCCTTACAATTATTATTACTGCGACTCAATTCGAAGTGTGTATGCCTACTCCCTTTTCGCTCACATAGCATAACATGTAGACTCAAGGTCAGGATGCCCAGGTTGCTCAAGGGTCTGACTTCATGAATCGTGGATCCAAAACCACTGACCTGCCCATAACTCGCAACGATCTCTCCATGCTCGTTCTTTATTCTGCACTCGTACACCGATGTTGACTGTGCGGCTTCACTGGCTGAGTCCCGACAGAGAATGAGGGCTCCGTAGTACGTCTGGAAAAATCAAAGATCGAAGATTAGGACAAAATGTGGGAATAAATCATAGAAAGTCCGACATTCTGCCTAGCTTAGTCATCAAATCTCTTAGAAACGTAGATTGAGACCGATTTCGCAGTGAATCTACTGAATGAAACGCCGTCTAACGAGGGCGAACTCGTTTTAGGGAGAGGAGGAACATCCTTTTCTGCAAGCTTCGCTGTAAAATTGACTCCTTTGAAAACCCACGTCCCAATTCTAAGCCTTTTGCAGTATTACATGAGACTTGCAAATAACCGTCCTCGACTTGGGCTGAGCCCTAACTACTGTTCAGGCGTTTTAGGCATGCATCCCGGCTTTTAGTAATATAGATAATTAATAAAACATTACATCAGCATTCTCCTTTCTATGCACAAAGTTGACCGTCCTTGACTTGGGAAGGGCCAGGCCGTCCTGGCTCCAGTTTGCCGTGATCTTCTTAGGAGACCGTACGCGGAAATCCATGATCTGAAGGATGAGCAGAGTTTAAATATCACATTGAGCGTTGGCTCAGTTCCGTGACAGGGGTGTGCAAAACAGGTCCTTCCGTGTTGCATGCCCTCTAGCCAGAGAATTACGAAATGAGAGACAGTTAAGTCTTTGCACACCCCTGTTCCTAATTTGATTGAGTTTCAGTAAACCTACGCTATGAAGAACATCTTTCTGAGCACATCGGCTTTGCTTCTGAGAGAAAATAAACATAAATGAGATTTCCGTGCATTTTTAAAAGCTTTCTCTTATCAATCCGATAGATCGAGATTGTCAAAATGAAGAATCCGCTTCTTTCTTTCCATTCCCAAAAACTAGAGAGCGCGTGAAAAGAGGCTTTTTTTCTTCATTTTGACAACCTTATAAGGGATTAAAATCAAGACCGCAGGGGAACAGTAAGAGACCATAATAGAGTCATAACTCACCACGATCCTCCCATTATCCCTCAGATGGAAGCCGGTCTTCTGGATGAAAAAGGGCCGCTTGAAGAAGTCCTTCTTTACCTGCAATTTAATTTTTTAGTCTATCTCTGAACTTGCCGCTTGTCAATTTGCTGTATTATCTATCACCAGTCTCTGTTTAGTTAAATATTAGTGCACGAGAAGCTTCTAGAAGAGAATGGGTCCAAGCCATCCAAATCTTACCTCAATCAACGCCGTAATACACGCGGCATCACTCGAGATATCGCACTTATACATGCCCTCTCTACCTCATCTCCCATACCCTCCTCACTACATGAACAGTGTCCACTATTCTCCAGAGTACAACGAATGGAGTCAAAGTACTTCGATTAATGCAGTAATGCAGGCTGCATCTGATGAGATATCGCACTTGTACATGCCCGCATCCGCGTCTCCGGCTCCTGTAGAAGATCGATATTAGAATATCCCTATTTCATTTGAGATAATCATTCGAAATTGATAAGACAGAAACCTTCGATACGCAGGGTGGACGAGCAGGTCTCGTCATTTCTGAAAGCAAACTTTTTTTATTATCCCTGAAATTCCTATCTTGAGCGGGTCTTGTTCTCAATGATCTCTGGAGCGAGAGAGTGTGCAAAATGAAGAGACGAAAACCATATTTTCGAAAATCTCCACTACAAACCTCCTGACGAACGTTGTCTTCAGTCTTCCTTCCACACCGTTCAGTTGAGAGGCGATTATGTCCTCGGTTGAGCTGCAATGTTCATCATTACTTCTCTAGATATTCGAGATATTCTAGGATATTTCTCCCTAAATTCTGTAAAGCAGTACGAAATGAATTCAGGGGAATAATGGTCTTCAGTTGAGATGATGTCCTCGGTTGAGCTGAAGAAGACGTGGTAACCGAATTGTTATTCAATCTACATTTAATAATGGCTGTCGAAGAGAAATAATTGGTTTATTAATTAAAAAGAGCAATGAAAGCTTCGAATCTTTGAGCATTGTATTTCGTAGATTGACTGAAACAAATTTCTCTCTAGATATTCTCCACCCTCACCCGAACTTCCACTGGATATCCGGGAGTGCCTGGCTCTCGAATACGGTCTCGATCTCGATCGATCCGTCCACATTCTGCCGGAGAGAAGGCGGGTCGAGGAAGCGAAGGGAGTCAGTTGAGAGCTGCTTGAACACCATCTGAAGTGTGAGGATATTCTACGAATGCAAGCAGGAACTGAATCCTAATGCGCATTCAACAATAAGAATTTCAGGAAATGCTAGCAAAATTAATATGAGGCGCGTTTTAGTTGAGGGCTGCTTGAACACCATCTGGAATGACAAGGAATGAGTAATATGAACGCTAATATTTGCATCTAAACAGCATCCAACAATGCGTATCTACTGAGACGAATCTAAAGAACTAAGCGGGGGAGTTGAGAGCTGCTTGAACACCATCTGAACAGCGATTTGTTAATTGAAAAATCAGTCCAAAAGGAGATATGCTATGCTCTGCTGCAAAAATAATCATCCGAAGCACGAATGAATCTAATAAACGTTACTCAACAAACGTCTTATTCGAGGAAGTAACTAGCGCAGAAAGTTGCATAGGATAACGTCAGTTCCTCCCAGAAACCCCACCATCGATCACTCTTCCTCACTACTTCTGCGGCAAAAGACAGATCGTTTCCAGGCTGTCTCAATCCCCATCCACTCTCACTCCCCAACCCCGCCAAAGATCAGGCAAAACTCCGAGTCTACCCAAAAAAATGGCGATATTCTCTGAAAAGTGAGCTTATCCTGCGGCAATTTCTCAGAAGAAGACGAAGGATAAGGAGTTGGGGGGAAAAGAGAGGATTGAGAAATACCCTCCAATTTCGCTTTGCGCGAGCCAAATTGAGTTGGGAGATGGATGAAGGTAGATAGGGCCAGTATTGGGCAAGGCAAGAGAAGGGAAGACTATTCGCGGCTCTCGGGTTTGCACCGGTTGGCTGGGCTAATGGAATTCGGATGCCCAAGCGAAATAGATGGTCGATTGGGGAATCTGTTCTAGAAGTTTCCAGAAGCTCAAGTTCACCAAAGATAATGCAGTAGTACAGTTATGAGAAGCCAATAGATTGAACCGTGTTGCACAAGCCTATAATTTTTCCAACGTTAGATAAAACTAGCAGGAATTTTGCAAAATATCTACATCCCGTAGATCAACAGAACCCCATATTGGAAAATTAAATCCTTCAAAAATTACTCACAATATTCTCCAGAGTCATCCTTCTTCCTCTTGCATGCGACATCTAAACTGGAGTTGTATCTGAAAGACTTCCGGGTATTAGAGCCGGGAATTGCGAGCCGTCTATTAGAAGCCGGGCTGAAAGACTAGCCTCATACAAGACCTAGGGCGGAACTCAACGCCCGGGGCAATCATTCCCAATTCACTTATGCTCTCCCAATAATGATTGCTCTCTCACTGGTCAGACAGGGCGAGATAGTGCGCGAAAACGAGAGAATTAGATACAGAAAAATGGATACTGCGCTTGTTTTTGAGCAATCTACACGCAAGTTCGGATGGTTTTCGGACTGGAATCTGATTAGTCTGAGCTATTCCGGGATGGTGAATTTCGTATCCCGAAAAGAGATTCGGAGGACTTTGCTTGTACTTCCCATGCTGTTCTTCGGTCTAATACGTGAAGGGACATGGGAAAATGGACTACAGACTTCCGAATAGACGTAGATACTCCATGCGAGTACAAATTGGCCACTCCACGATGCTTAATTTCGAACCTACGTTCCAAGTGCTAGGATTCAAAGAGTGACTTGCTTGCATGCAATTCCGATCTCTCACGTGCCTCCACGGAAATCGTTGTTGCCCATTTCCCGTGTCCGACAAATTGACGATACTACAATTCTTATCTCCGAGACCGAGTGCTAGGAAACGAAGAAGAAGAAGAATGAAGAGATACGAAAATGCATATAAGAATCGAAGTAATTCCACTGTACATCCCATTCCCATGCGTCATCACACTACACACATCTTACCCTCGAGTCATCTTTATCGGTGTGTCAGGCGACGATTAGTATTCGTATTCGCCCGCTGACAACAAGACACTCCGAGGACAACCTGTCTGTGCTCCATTCCCATTCCCATGCACCATCACAACACTCATCTTACCCTCGAGCCATCTTTATCTCATTGCACTACACATCACACATATTACATCTCCTCTACCATTCACTATCACTCGGGTGCGGGTACGGTATCGAGTAGGCGCAGGCGAGTACGGTATCCGAGCGATACGGTAGCAGAGGGGGCGGGGCTCTCGGGGGGCGGGACAAGGGGGCGGGGTCAGTGGGCGGGGCTTCTTCGACGCAGCGATCAAAGATCACTTTCTCGCCTCGGCGGCGACGGGCGCGGCCGCCTCGTACTCGTACGGCGTGTACGAGCCCATCACGAAGAAGACGAGCGCCTGCAGGGGTATGGTGTGTGGTGCGGTAAAACATCGCCCTGTCGAAATTTCGACAGGCGACCTTTAGTATTCATCGCCCCACAACTTACCTTGACGTAGAAGTAGGCGACGACGTAGCCGAGCATGTAGAGGTGCGTGGCCTCCTGGAAGCAAATAAAGTCAGTCCTCGATCGCAGGTCGACGTGCGGGTTACGGTAGTCGATGGGTCACTTACAGCGTCGCTCTTGACGAACTTGAAGAGCGTCATGAGCGTCAGGCAGGCGATGCCGGCGTACAGCAGCGACAGGAACAGGTACGAGGTCGAGAGCGCGCCTGCAATACGGTAGGGTTAAGTGGTGTAGTGGTTAACGTCGCTAGTCGAAAAATCGACAAGCGACGTATCCCAATACCGTACCCGTGAGCAGACCAGCGACCAGCGTCAGTCCGAGGGCGCCACCGACCGAGGCACCGAGGCTGCAAGAGAACGATTACGTAGTGTAGAGTAGTACGGTAGTAATGCGAAACGTCGCCTGTCGAATTTTAGACTAGCGACGTTTACAACCACACCACGGCACTGTAACCTACAGGGTGGGGCGGGCGGCTCCGAGGGCGGGCGCTCCGTAGGCAAACACCAGCGACACGGTCAGAGGCGTGAGGAAGGCCAGAGGCTCGGAACTGCAAAGTGGCACGGTAAAATCAGTTGTCGATCGAGAATGGTCTTGTGGATTACGGTAGTCGACCACTCACTAGAAATAAGTAGAGTTGAAGCCAGCTCCGAGGAGAACTCCACTTCCGAGCGCGTACGCGAGCAGGAACATGCGCAGCTCCGCGTCCGATCCAGCAACGGCCTGAACACGGTGGTGTGGAGGTGCGATTTACTAATCGTCGCCCTGTCAAAAAATCGACAGGCGCCCTACCTGCTTGGCCTTGATCGTGTAGTAGGCGTACAGCGGGAGCGCGCCCAGAGCCGCCAACGAGATGAAGAATCCTGTAGAAAAAATAATTAATTACGGTATTAAAGTCACTCCTCGATCGGCGGTGCGCGTGCGGGTTACGGTAGTCGATACCTCCGAAGAACAGGTGCACGAGGCCGCCGAGCACGTTGGCGCCCACGTAGAAGCCGACGCTAGCGCCGAGCGTGAGCACCGTCGTCCACAGGAACGTCGGCAGCACCTGTATCAGGGTGGATTACGGTAGGGTTACGGTATCAGCACCAAGCCACAGGACCATACGCATGAACCATCGTTGGTCACGGTACCACACTCGCAAGCTACAGTACCCTAGGATACCCAAGGGATCACCAATGGATCCCAGTCCTCACCGCCGACGGGGGCGTCTGCACGTCGCTCTTGTCCTGCACGACGTCCTGGATCGTCGACTTGAGCGTCTCAGCCTGCGACGCCGTCGAGGCAAGCTGCTGCTGCACGAGCTGCAAGGATCCCGGGGTTACGGTAGGATCCCAAGGATAACCAACCCCGATACCCCCAGTACCCCCGATACCGTACCTCCTGGACCTGGGCTGATCTCAGTCTCAAGCCCTCGGCGTACGCGGTGAACTCGCCCTTGTACTGGTTGCCGAGCGCCACGGGGTCGACGGCGCGTGCCTGCAATACGGTAGGTTACGTGGTGTACTTTCCTGGTTCAAGTGATAAACGTCGCCCTGTCGAAAATTCAACAGACGACGTTCCCTACTCGGGTACGGTAGGCTCCTCACCGGAGTTCGGGCGGTGTCCAGGTTGGCCGCGGGGGTGGGAGCAGCTGCGTCAGCCATTTCTGCAAGGATCTCGGGGTTACGGTATCGGGGTATTGGGGTCCTCAGGGGATACCCAAGGGGGGGGGGTACTGGCGCGCATACCTGCGAATGAAGAAGGAGAGGGGGAGGAGAGGGGAGGTAAAAACTGGGAATGGAGGATCGAGGGGTCGAGCGCGCTTTTATAGGCGAAAATCGCAGGCAAATGTGATTGGATTCAGTGCGAGGGAACAGAGTGAGTAAGAGAGTGAAGAGAAAGAAAGGAACAATATCGATTGATTTCAAGCGAGGAAATAAGGGTAGGTCACGGCGCAAACATGAAAAAACAAGGAGCGAAGAGCAACCGACCGCTCAGCACCAGCGTAGCGCGTTGAGATTACTCCCCGTCGAGGGAGCGAGCATGCAAAGACCCTCCACTTCCTATGCAAATGTCGTTGGGGAGTGCCGATTTGACTCGATTGCAGGCGTAATGTTGTTATTGCACGCTGATTGGGTGAGAACATGCAAAGAGCAGATTCGAGGGGCGTGACAAATCGATTGAGCGGGTAGATCAAAGATCTCGTTGTCTGGATGGCATTCCAAAGCGCGAGTTATACAGCTCGGATAGGATCTGAGAACTTGGCTTGCAACAAGAACTATAGAGAAGGTAGGTCAAGGCCCTCATTGTCGCACTCTTCATTCCACACACAGTCTTGCCGGATAGCCAGAGCGGGAGTGCACTCACAGTCAGAATTGAGAAAAGCAGAGCATTACTCCGACCGATCGATAAATGGGGAATCATCCAAAATGGGAAGGCGCGCGGGATCAATAACATAGTACTGTAGTTATCGTAGGCCACATGTCGCATTGCGCTGAACGATCAATCCTCCACACTCCTATAGTCAAAACATCGGAAACTGTCTATATAGTCGATCTGCATGGCCTTTCAAGCATTCATACATAGCACAACGCGGCGTAATGCAACCAGCAAGGGGATAGGTAAACGTTAATGGGTTCTACAACGGGTGCCAGCGGCCAATAAAAGCGGACTTTCTTTCAACCAATAGGAAAGAACGGAGCACTCCTTCAAACGTCAATTCACTACGCCTTTTGCACCTTTGAGGCGGCGCTCCGAAAGAGAAACCGACGGGTTGAATCATATCCCCCAATACACCATTATGATTCATTCACGGCCATTCCATTCCGGAAATTCTTCATTTTCCGTTTTTTTCTGTTTTCGAAAGTTTCTAAATTCGAAAACTCCCTTGAAATTGGGCGATTCGGCTACTGAAAACCATGTGAAAAACACGGGCAAGGTATCACATTTGAGCTATCATCCCAACAAATTATTCTTATTATCTATTAATAATTCAACTACTAAAAAAATCTTTATCTTGAAATCGAAAGAAAGTAAAATCGATCGAAAAGCTTGATGGGTGGACACACTAACATTAATGGTAACCGTAGGGGGGATTGAGAGAGGGGAGGGGGTGGGGATTAACAGAAAGGAAAGGAGTGGGCATCTCTGATATTACATTGATCACGGTTACGGAAAATTGAGCGGCGGGTCGTTCGACGGGGCAGATTCGCGATTACGGTAATAACAATCTGAGGGATGGTTTGATCGGGGTTGATCTGTGCGAAAAGTGGCTAATATGTTAATCGATCTGTTACTGATGAAACTGAAAACAAGAAAGGGAGAAAGGGCTAACAAAATGCAACGTAAACACTCTATCAAAACACGGGCAATAACAATGAGGGGGGGGGATTAAAACCTTAGCCTTATTAGCCATAAAACCAACAATTACGGGGGCCAAATCTACATGCACTACTACAGTGCACGATAGCACAACAATCTCGGATAAAACGTGGATTTCGAAAATTAAGGATCAGGGTCACTTCATTACGTCAGCTCTCTCATCTATCAGAGGAGCTAGATAGTGCGCGAAATGAAAAGACGGCTGCCTTCTAATACAAAAAGTGGATCGATATTCTCATAGGGGGTATAAAGCTCACGGAGTCGGGCAGTAAAACGGAATCAATCTACACTTATGCATGGGGCTGAGATAGAGAAGTGATTAAAGCAGGGAGGGGGGCGGAGTTTACGGAAAGTGGGCGGGGCTTCGGCGCCGATGCGCGCGCGACATCTACGCGTCGTCGGCGTCCTCGTTGAAGAGGAGGTCCTCGCTCTTCTGCGTCCGCTCCTCGTCCGCGTCCGAATTCTGCGCGGCAGCGCGCTCGCGACGCATCTCCGTCTGCAAGAGGAAATCGTAATGCAATGCCTCATTCACTATTCCCTAATTACGTCATCACTAGGTAAAGTGATTTGTAGGGTATTTTGTAAATCGGATAGCCATATCAATCAAACTGGTTGAACGCACCACAGGTATACGGGGATGCTGAATCATCAATGCTGCAGCCAATTCATAATGTGAATTGAGACCATACAGTCGTCCATTCCCTTCGTACCTCTCAACCCCAGGCCCATTCCTACCCTACCTTCAGATCGCTATGCGGGGCTTTTTTTTTTAGCTATTTATTACCGTACTTTGAGACCCTACCATTGCCCAATCCTACAGTATCCACTCTACCGTACCTTCAGATCCGCGTAGCTCAGCGGGGCCTTCTTCAACGGGGGAGAGGATGGCGAGGGCACGCCCAGCGAGGGAAGGGCCGAGGCCGAGGAGGCATTCGAGAGCGGCGGGGAGGAGGAGCACGAGGAGACACCTGCGAATTGGGATAATATAATTATTATTGTCTAATTGCAACGACCCTTAGATAAATTGACTAGCTTCATCACTCCGTAACCATGAAATAACAGTGAAGCACCAACTCGACATTGCAATCACTATCGCATAGTAGAGGAATTTTTTTAGTATTTTTTGAGTAAGCAGCAAGAACTTAATCACACATTCCCGTCGAATCATGGGGATAAGGAATCAGCGAAGCACAAACGAGAAATACAAAAAAACTAACATTTTTGGTAAACACAAGAGATACATTGACTAGCTGTAACGAACCATAAAGCAACAATAAAACACTAACGCCGCATTGCAATTACTATCACTAGTTGTGGAATGTATTTTTTCGCCTTGATTAACGACTACCCATTATGCAATCCCGCCGCGTCACCTACAGAAAGAACCAATGAAACACAAGCCTGTCTGTTGATCAAGCCTATTGCCCCTTTCGAAAATAGTTCACGATTTATAAAGTTAGTTCTCGATACCAATCTACAGTATTCTACCGTACCTGCAGCCGCTGCGGCCGTCGCCGTGGGCGGGACTGCGGCCGCGCGCGAGTTGTACGACAGCGAGTACATCGAGAAGTCCGAGTCGCCCGTGATCTCCTGCAGAGGGAAGGAATATCGATTGATGGATATCTCCACAACAAATACAACCAGAAGTATATTGTATTATGAGGGATTCCAAAGCGAGATTGAAACCACTCACTCCACCACGAAGACATGTGTGCATTGAAACATGAATTTCACAAGGAAAACTAAACTAAAAAAATGCCTTGCTGTCAAAATGTCGACAGCGGCGCATTTTGGTGCTGGATTGCGGCGCGAAATTCAAAAATTCAATTGCACCGCATACCTTCTCCACCTTGAGCCAGGGCGGCAGCTCGGGTTCGGGGTCGCCGACGGGCTTCGTCGTGTACGTCTCCAGGATCATCAGACGCTTGCCGAGGCAAGCCGGCGGCAGCGGGTCCACGTAGATGTCCAGGTTGAAGTACTGTAAAGAGGGGTACTGTAATCAAGGCTATAGATGGAGTCCGGATTACTGTAGCCGAGTATTGGTCGATGCGATTGATCCCTGCCGCCATAGTCCTAGATTCACAGGAAATCCCAAAATTGATAATTTCTATTTCTTGCGACAAGGAGGAATAACAACGCTGTTGATACATACGTGTTTAGGTAATCACGTGAAGCACTAGGCCTGCATGTTCCTCGAAACTCTATTCCTGCATTTCCAAATGACTTCACTCCTTCCTTCGCATGCTACCGTTGCCCGCCGTACTCCCCAATCAATACCTATGTCCCGTACGACTACCGTATCTCCTTTTAGTACCCTATGCTACCGTAATATGTCACACCGTACCTGTGTTCCGTGCGAGAAGCACCGCCGCAGCTTGTGGATCGTCTGCCGCTGCTTGTCCTTCAGCCGGTAGTAGCTCTGGTAGTCCTGCAACGACTTTTCGTAAATACAGTCAGTCATCGATACTCGATTATCGTGATCCAATTGCTTATTATGCACTTCCGATTGATTCAAGTTTGAAACACGAATCCGAAAACTGTTGCAATACGCTTTGAAATAATCAAAAAAAGGGTAACGTTATGTTCTGTTTTTAAAAACTCCGGAATCCGAGTCCTATCAAATCTAATCCAAACGCCAAAGCTTCATAGACTCATTGAAACCCAAATTCACCAAAAACCGTATCGCTTATTCTAAAACAGTCGAGGCCAACATCATCGAAACCATCTCAGACAACCAGATTTCATCGACACCTTGAAACCCCAATTTCCAAAACCAAAATCCCATCCCTGTTTTGATTGATTCCAGTTTACAGTCAGTCCTCGATGCCTCCCTACCGTACTCCCCCCTCCCCCCTACCGTACCTTCATGCTCAGCTGCATCCTCGTCTCGATCATGCCCTTCGACGGCGCGGCCGTCCGCGTCGTCAGCGTGTACGTCGTCCGGTTGTTCTGGCAGCGCGACCGCAGCCGCACTTGCTGCAAAGCGATCGATAAATCGCTGTTACAGTACCCTCATGTTAAGCTGAGTCTCTCAATCGCTACAGCGACCCTGATAATCAACAGTGCTCCTATTTAGAAGTCCAACGTCTACAGCATCCCGAAAAATCTGGACTACAGAAAGCCAAACATCGGCCTTTTTGTGCACTCATGTGCTCAATTGCAGGAAATTCACGAGATCGATTCGATAATGATTGTTCACACAGAAAGAAACCTGAAGAAAGTATTAGACGCCACGATCGCTCTTTCTCATCTCTAATTCACGGTGCGAAAAAGCACCAGGTCGAAAGACTAATCCGAGCAACTACAGTTATGAATTATTTGAGCTCACATTCCAACTATTGAATACTCGATAAATCAGACCTCCATACCCCTCAAATCAATAAATCTACCATATGCCCTTGTTCTAGGACCTAACGTACCCCCAATCAATCATCTGACCTACGGTACTCCCTACCGGACCCCAATCAATCGATAACTGACTACCGTACCTGCATGCCCTTGTTCTCGGCCATCAGGTAGTCGTGCTTGACCTCGAACTCCTCGAACTTCGGACACTGCGACTCGTCATAGTCGAGCACCAGCCACTTACGCTTCCTGTTACATAATTATTATTATTAATTAGGCAATTGACGTAATTAAGCCTATTTAAACGGGTTAAGTTTGGTGAAAACGACTAGGGGACAGTCTAAGATAGTTATAATATGCTTGAATTGGCAGGTGCGCTTAAATCGATGACTCAAAAAATCTCGGATTGATGTAGGAATGGCGAAACTGGGATAAACTAGGCATTTTTTCACGGCCAAAGCAAAGGGAAATCGGCTCCCCGCGTAACTTTAGGTAAAAGAACAACCCCTGAAAACCCAAACCCACTTCGAGTTCAGCTTCAGCCGATCGGACACCTCGACGCCGGCGCGGTCAGAGATCACCTGGAATCAATTATTAATAAATAATTTCAATTAAAATATTTGGAAATCCTAACAAGTAAGCATCAAGTATGAGAACTGCAGCAACGCGCTCGTTTGGGTTTCAACGTTACTAAATACAACAACCACATTAATGTGAAGCTGATATGAATCCACTGATCGATCGCACTCCCCATCAATCCCCTGACAGACCAAACCCCCTTCAATCCCCTGACCCACCGAACTCCTTACCGTACCTCTATCAATCTCCTGATCTTGTCCTCGAACGTGGGCGTCTCCACGTTGTCGATCACGTCCACGTACGGGTGGCCCAGCCAGGCCTGAATATTATTATTATCATAGGTGGGCGCGGTCCAACGGCATGTGCCCAAATTTTTTTGGGTGGCCGCGTGGCTGCAATTATTTGCCTTCCTCTTGCCTGCAAAAATATTTTCGATGGGCCCCTGCCCACGTATGATTATTATTGCCTTTATTCAAAATATATTTTTCAGTAAGGATGAATACGATCGACTAGAAGGCTCATCGCCTGGAGCACAAGATAAAGTTCTGAAACACAACACTACTCGCTATGCATTTTTCGAAATCGACTGACTATCCCGCTAACATTAAGTTAGCGAATATTTAAACTAATAATTAAAAAATGCTCCGCTTTTGAAATTTGGACCTCTATTTTTGGCCAAATTCTGGCGCGAAATTCAAATATTCAAATAACAAATCATCCCCGCTCACCGATCTCGTGATCTTGTCCATCTCCATCGCCGCCTGGATGCCCTCGCTGCGCGTCTTGTTGTTCGCCTGACAGGATTATCGATTGATTGGGGCTATGGTATCTCAATTCTACTGTAGCGTTTTATCGATTCTCTAGAGAAAGAAAAACGAAACAGTTTGGTTCCCGTCGCAGCATTACTTCAAATACGCGAGTTATTGAGATGATCAATAAGATTCGGGAAAGCAGACGAGAACTATATCCATACCTGGCCCAGGGAGCTCCTTGGAATTTTTTCGTCCTAACTACACGGGTCTCCGGGATAGAAATTTGCTTCGGATGTACGGGTTACCCCCTATTTTAGGGTATTTTTCAATGATTTTGCAACAAAACTAACGGGTCACCGACTTTTTCGGAAAATTTCAAAAACTGAATGGGTCTCCGCCACCTTGAAGTTCCTCAAGGAAAACGGCGGACAGCTATGACTATATCCAATACAAATCCTAATTATCGATTTCTAACTAAGCAATCTACCGTACCTGCGTGTAGTACTTCTCGGCACCGTCGGCTGCAGTGACGAGATGCACCACCTTAAATGAATTAAATAATTGTTGTTATTTATTATCGCAATTAATAATTTGATCTGAACTGCATCAGACAGGTTAGCTTCGCGTTTCAACAACTCTACGAAAAACAATCATTCACGAATTCTACAATTCCTTGAATTTCTGAAATACCACACAATCCTCTCACTACTAAATGAAAAAATTACTCCCTTGTCGAATTTTCGACAGGACAGCCATTTTTTCCATAAATTCCGGCGCGAAATTCGAATATCTACCTGATCGTATCGGTTCTCCCGCATGTTGAACTGCTCCAGCCCGATCTCCTTGAGCATCTTGTGCCACGAGTCCGCGTCGATGTACGCCGACGGGTCCATCGCGCCTCTGAGTAATTAGTAATTAAAAATTAAAACTAATTAAGCTATCGCAAGCAGAGAAGCAATCGAAAACAGCGAAATCCAAATCCCAGACAAAGCTGGGTTTCAGTGATTCTACGTATTTTCGAAGAAGACGTAGGGTTCAATTCTTGCAAAGCATTCGATACACCGACTTACACATAATAATGCATCGAAAAGAAACGTAATGTGATACATTCCCGTAACAGCGCTAGCATACATTCCCGATAATAAGTACGCGTGTGACCCACCGTACCCCAGCCAGTCACAAAACCTGTCCCACCGAACTACCGTAATCCCCTCCTCCTCACCTATCGCAGATGATGAGCACGCGCTTCTTCTGCTCCAGCTCCGCCTGGTGGAAGAACACCTGCAATTAGGTTAATTAGCATAATTAATTAATTAATTAATACTTCAATTTGAGAATTTCGGCGACTGGATTCATTTACGTTTCACCTTCACTACTATACGACACAGTTTCTCCATTGTTCAATTCTCCCTCACCACCTGATCTACCCCCAATACCTATTCTCCCCAACTACTCCGCACAGCTCATGCTTCACCTTCCCTACTTCACCACATCCTTTCTCCCTTGTTCAATAGTTTTCAATAGATTAATTCTGCAATCCCTCCAATATGTTGCTTCATTTTCCCATAGATCAGTCCCTCATTCTCATTCCAGATTCCCCTCTCGTAAACATGCTTATCTCCGCCGAATCAGCGCACCCGATCGTGGAGAAATGCTCTCTCATTTTCGCGCGCTCTCTCGGACATCAGGCACAAACTCCTCTTTTGGGCCACTACACGTCACCGATCTTCGATTCGCGGAATTGTCTCTAATTCTCTCCATTTCACTCGCTCTCTAGCCCTCCCTTACCCTCGAGAGACTCGATTCTGTCTATTAATCATCCCACGCCTCGTGATCAATTCCGCTTTCCTAATCAGCTAATCGCAACGATTTCGTGATCCGAAATAACCTCAATGACTCCATTTCCGTTTCATTTCTACCCTAGAAGCGTTTACGTTTCAGCAACTGTAGAACTAACATATTCCTACATTCATTCAATAATTGCAAGTTCTACAAAACACAACATTCATAATAATCTCGATCTAGCTCTATTATTGTATAACTCCAGAACACGCACAACATTACAGTGAGAAACAATAAGCGGAACGGTCCATTTTATAGGATCTCTCGTTGATCTTCCATTTCAAACGTTCCCTCTCCGGTCTCCAAATCGCACCAAAAAAATCTAGAAACGTTTGAGTTTCACCAAGTGTATAACTTCTATCATCCGCTATTCTTCCAATCGCCAGGTGACGAAATGTGCAAAAAAAGACAACTTTCATAATAAGCTCTTGGATAGCTTTATAATTTCACATTACTCATCCATTTCAAAAGTTCCCTCTCCAGTCTCCAATTCGCTCCAATTCACGTGACCACTTCTCCCTTATCTCCGCTGCTCATCTTTTTACTACTAAGCAAATTCTACCACCTCTCCCTCTCCTTATCTCGATTGAAACAAGGGCGATTGGTCTTGCTCTCTCCATTTCACACACTTTCTCGTTCCTCGGACTGTCGACAGATCATGGTGGAGAACATTGCTCCAAAATGGTCACTGGACGCGTCAATTTCGATTCCCATCACGATTAACCAAACAATTGGAGTGGTCCAAAGATGGCTGCTGTCATAGTTGACGATTTTATGAAAAGACATCCAGAACATGATCCCCAAACGAGTTCACTTCAAATTTCATAGAAGGACTGAAACTCATTCATCCCTGGAACTTGCACATCGTGCTCACTTCTCGATGCAGCCCAACACGCCATCCCCTGCTCAATAATTCATGCACCTTCAATGCATACGAGCTCATATCGCTTTCCACCTCGTCTTCCCAGAATCCAGACTCGGAAAGTGCAAGCTTTCCCGCTTACTAGCACTTTATCGAGAGTCAGACAGATCCCGACTTCTCAAACTGCGGAAATACAGAAACTTAGACATTTTCCAATAAGGAAGAAGCCCATCCGCAATATCTCGGATCATCGCTATTACGCAGCTTTCCGTCAGAGAAATCCGTTCATTACTCAGAGCCGCGAAAATCTCCAATAAAGAAGCCCCTCTTGTAATTCCACGCAGTCCTGGATCATCCCCTGTTACGCAGCAGAGGATATTGCATTCTCAGTATCTCAGGGTTTCTCATTCTCCTGGTCACGCCTTGCCGTTACTCAGCAGCGGAATTGATGCTACGCGTGTCCTTCCCTGTCATTAATCACGATCTCGTGGGAGATTGATGCTTCAATCCACAATTGTCCTCGACTTCCACAATTGCTTCAGGGAGTGAACTGGCTAACGCAATAATGCCAGATTGATGTCTCAGTCACCACATGTCTCTGACTTTCCTTGCTGCTTCAGGGTAAAGCCTTTGATCCTTTTCCTTTGATCATCTGGGTGAATAATCAGATAATCCCAGAACCATCTGACAATATGACTCATAAGCTGTCCCGGGGCCAGTAATGGTCATTCTGACGACATAGTCATATCAGAAAGAGGTATTGTTTGTAGTGGAGACGAAACAGCATTGAGCAATTTTCCAACTATCTGATTGTGAGTCAGAGAGCTAATCCCACAATGCAATACAATTGCACAACAAAGACCCAGGCAGTCATAGATTCGATACAGGGATATTCGTTAAAAATAAAGGCAAATGCGGCCACATCAAGCAATTTTACAGTGGAAAGCGACTACGCAAGGTGGTGCTCACTGGCTCGCTATTGCTTTCCGTCAAAGACGCTTCAACAATTAGCAATCTCGATCCCTCTCCATACACGGCTTCCCTGTGTATGCAATGACCACTCCGCCACGCGCTTGACACATCAATCAGCGCTTATTGCTGGTTGTTGCTATCCTTATCACTCTATCACCTCATCATTCAAATTCGCACCCTCGCCATAGCCCTTGACTACTGCTGTCAGTCAAGAATGTCATGTCTAAATCCCGGATCAGAGCTTCCGAGCCCGCTACGATACTTAAAATCAACAAACAACTTTATCATCGACACTGTATCGCAGTAATCCGGGGGCTTACTCCGTATTAGGTGCCAGAAAGTAAAAATCACGCCGTTGTTGACGTTTTGCTCAGAAGGATGGAGGATTATTGCTTGTCATGATGTTATCATCCATCAATATCGCACCTTCACCACACCCGACTACTGCTGTCACTCAAGGATCTCCTTTCGATCCCTCAGACTCCCTATTTGAATCTGTCATCGACTACAGCGCTCTTGTTCAAAATAAATCAACAATCCCTCATCACAAACTAGACATCGTCATCGTAGGCAACCATTGTTCCGTAATCATCTGATCAAATCGTGTTATCAACATCGAATTATCCTTGCACGACACAGGCCCCTGTTTGCCATACAAAGACATCTCACGACATCAAAGACAGCCAAATATCATCAACAACATTATCACCAATCGCTCCTTTGTTCCACACTCTCGATATCAAACCCCCGCTTTCTTTCTTCCAAATCAGTCGCCTGACCGCTCACCATCACAAACATTCGGACTCTGTCCACACAGAATCAACAGAAAGGTGCGAAAATACTCGCCCTTTGATCTCGCCGACAGTGTCATCCATTCCGCACTATCGTGCCCCTTCGCAAAAAGTGCACATGAAACCCCAGGATACCTGGAGCCGAGACCGTCGGTCGCTTCATTTTGAATGTTTTTGTCCCTAATACGCCGATGGAATAATTCCTAGAGCCAGTCAACCTATATCCAGAACTAATGAAACCGCAGGATTTTTGGAGCCGAGACATGCTCGCTCATATTAAATATCTTGCAATTGACCACTGGATAAAATTATTCATAGGATCTAGTGCACATGAAACATTAAGATTTCTAGAGTAATCAATACCCAAAAAATTCGGAACAAATCACACAGATAAAAAAAAATATCGCCACATCTACCGCAATCCTACTCCTCGTGACTCACATCCAGTCAATCAATGACCCCACAGCTACCGTAACCCCATTTTCCCCTCGAGACACTCACATCCTCGATCCTGATCAGCGTGAGCAGGAGGTCCTTCTGGAACTCGTACGCCTGCTCGGGCGTCAGCTCGGCGAACTTGACGCCTGCGAGAAGAAATTCGATAACTTACCGTATTTTAAAAATCAATGATCCAGGGAAATCGATAATCCTTACCGTAATCAATTAATCAAGAACCTATCGTACAAAAGAACTTCCGAAAATCGATAAATCAAAGACAATCTGTAATGTAAAGTGTCCTTGAATACCAAATTACCAAGCTTGCAAAACTAGTCTCGTCCAAGTTTCAGAAATTCCATAAACACCTAAGGAATGGGGCCAGATCAATGCTTCTCATGTTCATCATGAATAATACACCCCTGCACGATTCAGTACTCGATACCCATCTACCGTAACCACCCCCCCCCTCTACCGTACCTCCACTGAGAAGGACGGTCGCCGTCTCGGGCACCGTGTACACCTTCCAGCCCATGTTCTCGAAGAAGGTCGCCAGGCGCTCCTGAACAGCGCTTTCAGCCACTTTTTGCACTAGGCGACGTTTCGGAAACATCGGCTACCGTACCACCACACCACACATGCCATGCACCGACTCACCGCCCCTCTCCCAACAAACAAACCTGGCCGGTAGTCTTGCCGCCGCACGGGCCGCCCGTGAGCACCACCTGTAATGGAAACATGTTCACATTTTCATGAATTTCGAATTAATGAGCAGTTCACGAAACCCAAATCGCGCAGGTATTATTTGATAACACGTAACTCGCAATTAGCAGAGGGCTGAAGAAATGAATTGCTATGAGGAACCTACGAAACCCAAATCAAACAGGTCCTTTCGCAAGCTAGAATTTTGTCAGCCAACACCTATTACAAACTAATCAGTTTGGCAGTCGATCAAACTTGAGTAACCAACGAAACGCGAATCATACGGTCAAATTGGGTTTGTAAAATAGAGAAAATCAATCGATACTTCGATCTACAGTAACCCTGATCTACCGTAATCCTACCGTACCTTGTACACCCGTTTCCGGGCCTCCACTTGCTGCGTCATCGCGCCGGTCAGCACGCCGCCGCGAGTAGTCGCTTCCCTGCAATCGACAAGTACCGTAACCCTCTTGATCTACCTCAACGTCGCAGAACTACGGTAACCTCACTACACAGCTCCCTCAAGCTCATATATTATTTAGAACGTCACGGTCGTATCGACAATAGAGAAGCCATGGCCAGTTACCGAGCAAGCGAAACTTAACACCACTTTGAAGCAGCACAATATCGGTCATTCATTTTGAGTTTCACCCATTTCATAAATCACGCTGTGAGGTGTTCCCAGTAATCGCAAGTTGTTCGGTTTCAAGCAACATCCAATAAGCCATCAGTTCTCGTTACCGTACTCGCACTCGGCCCATTTCTACCGTACCTGTGGCCGGGACTGCAGTAGCCCTCGTCGGAGGGGCAGGAGCTGGAGAGGACGGAGGACGCCGAGTCCGCGGCAGCCGCTGCCTCGCTGTCGATGTGCACGGGGATGCCGATGCCTGCAACGTATCGGTGCTAAACAGCGTAAGTCTCGAACTGTAAATTCGATCACCAGCGGAACATTTAATTCCCACCTGCGCTACCGCCGCCGCTCCCGATCTCGATCTCCACCGGGTCCACCAACGAGATCGTGTCGCCTGCAAATCGGTGCTAAATGGCGTAAGTCATGGATCGGAACAATCGATATCTTCGGAACAGAAAAATATTGGCGCTATTTTCCTCCCCCGTTGCACTATGAGTGTGTTGTGGTAATAAAAGAGCGGGCGCGCGTAGAAGCAAAGGCGAGATAGCGTGCGAAATCGAGAGAGTGGCAGAGAAAATCGGGAGGAAAGGGAAGAATGGGGGAGGAAAAGCAGAGAAAGAACGAGGAAACTCTCTCTTTTCCTTGCTCACAAAGATCCAAAAGATCAACTTCACGTTCGCTGCTACTACTTTGCAGAAAAATGCGAAATAAATCAAAGTTAAACCGAGGAAGAACTGCTAATCAGCGCAAGTCTGAAGCCAAAACCTCATCCAACTACTACTTCGCAGACAATCTACTCGAATCGAGGGAGTTAAACTGACATCTTACCCTTCGCAATTAAGCCGTTTCTACCTCTGGCAAACAGAAGCGACCCGCATCAAACCCTAGTACCAACAAAGAGTACAATTCGAGAAAGATGATATTAATCTACCAGGATGAACTACGTTTCAACGATTGTACTTGAAATTCCTTGACCAACTCGCCTTGAACTTCTGCCGCGCTCTAGACTAACTCAAGATCGAAGGAAGATGAAACACTACCCTCGCTGGTCACTTACTCTGTCTAGATCCTTATCTACGCCAACAATTTGTCTTACAAGGTTGCGCTAGAATAACCGAGTACCTTTCAGCAGAGCGAAACTCGAAGGAAAGAGAAAACTGAATGAGGAAACGGATGAATGCAAGCGGCTTTTATATCACGCAACCAGAATCGAGCCTTCTGACTCTCTCAATTCCCCTTACTCTTGCTCTGATCGAGATCTATCAATGATTAATCCGCCCCCGGAAGCCAGAACAGATAAAATCTGTCTGTGTCTTGCTCGCTAAATTGAAAAATCTCCAGAAATTGAGAAATCTTCCCTGAAATCCCTTTCAAATTCCGCTCGGCAGGGTTTAAGTGCATTACTGCACACATTTCTCCTGAGAACTCGTGGGATCGAGAGATTTCGAGTGAGAAATGGCTCAATCCACCCTCTCTGACAGCGCAAGACTATTGAAGTTCCTCAGGTTCTCTAACCGATCAGACAGCGCAATAGTCAACTCGAAGTTGCGAGACCTCGATCAGACAAAGCAATAAAGCACTCGCTGTAACGAGAATCAGACAGCGAAGTGAGGGATTTCGAGAACAAATCGTTGGCGGCAGGGGTAATTCAATACCCATTACACTTCTCTCGCGTACATTGCTTTCCGGAAACTACCAGGCGTCAAGTGCATTCGAAACCTCAATCAAGCTACGAAATATAACGAAAAATTTACATCATTGCCCCAGCACTTCACCCACTAGTTAATTAAACTAATTAACGTCTTAATTATGCTAATTACTAAATAAACTCACGCCGATGCCGCTTCGGAATGTCCAATTCCTGCTGGATGAACCGGTACATGGACGCTGCTCTCGGGGCGATAGGAAAGGGATGCAACTACCCCTGTCCGCCTCTCTCTCCTCCTTATTCCCGCCCCTCGCCTCTCCCTCCACAATCTCCACTCTACCTTGTGATCAGGCAGTTAGATAGCATGTCCAAGTGAGAGATCATGACCACTCCTCCCCCTCCTAGCACCTCGTTTCTCATGTGAGCACGATTGTCAAATGAGATAACGCAGGGACTATCTCGTTCAATGCATTCCATCGTCGTGTCATGCTCTGACCCCTCCGATCTTGTTATCAGGGGCGGCGGGGTTAATTACGCGAATTATAGTGATTGATGCGAGCCATACCTCGTTTTTTCTGCTCAATCAGAGTCTATGTCATCGCTATACCTTTGATTAATGAGCCAGCGACTTAAAATCCTCTTTACGCGGGAATTATAGTGATTGATGCGCGCTACATATCGCTTCTCCGCTCAATCAGTCTATGTCAGCGCTGTGAACTGTTAATTAACGACCCTGTAACGAAAATAATCATTTTTACGCGCGAATTATAGTGATTGGTGCGAGCAACACATAGCTTTTGCGCTCAATCAACGTCTAGGATAGCATATAAAACAAAAATTACTGGGCCAGTTACTGAAATAAATGTTTAAGGTAAAGTTGCGACCACAATCATAGCGTATTAACTTGGTGGGAAACACCCTTGCTCGAGCAACTATAATAATCATTATCAATATTAATTAATTAACAATTAAGGAAATAGTTAAACCCATGACTAGCCATTACCTCCAGCAGCAGCCGAGTCGCTGACACCGGCCGAGTGGTGGCGCTTTCTAGTCACCGCTTGCGACATACCTGATTTACAAAGCACTCTCTCCATTCCACACGCTCTCTCGCTAGATTTACTGAACTAGAGAGCATGAGGAATGGATCGAGCTTGATTCAGACAAGCAATGCTTGCAAAGCGCCTCGAATGAATCACATAAAACATCAAAAAGGACGAAATTCCAGCAAGAAGCGAGGCAAATCCTAGCGGCCAAAGGCTTTAATTATGCGCAGTTCACAAACACGAGAAAGGAAGGAAGGAAAAGAGAATAGAGAAGTTGGCATTTAAAGTTGCATTGACACACAAACCGATAAAATGGGCTCACAAGTAGCAAACTGGAGGAAGTAAACGAGAAAACGAGGCACGCTTTCGCCCCACAACGCTCTTGAAAACCACGCTCGCTAAATCTGATTACTCAGCCAGGCTGGGGGGAGCAATCTTCCCGAATTTGAACCGGAAAGGGAAGAATACGTGCCAAGTGGAAGGTTCAGAAAGAGCAAACTCCTGCAAGCGCATGGTAAACCCCACTAAAGTCAAGGCGCTCCTGCGTTTCGTGATTAAACGGTATTGCTCACGTCTAGTGGCACTTGAGCTAGGCATCGAGCCGTAAACAGAAGCCGAGAAATAAAGAAATAAAGGAGAAAACGAAGCGAGAAGGGGACGCGGGGAGCGCGCAAAACGAGTGAGCGAGCAAAAACAGCACGCAGACATAGAGAAAGAAGCCGACAGAAGCGAGAAGCGAGAGCGACAGAGAAACAGACACCCGAAGAAGCAAAGGCCTACCAGAGGGCTAGCTACCACAACAAAAAGTCAGCTTTTAATCGCCCCTAAACGCCCTAATTAAGCAAAATTAGGCAAAGAAAGGAAAAATCAGGCCTGAAGCAGGACCTGCTTTTGCAGGAAAAGCCGGTCGCACGCTACGGTATCTGCTGCACGACCGGCCAATCGTGGACTGATTTTTTAAAGCAAACGCGATCGCGCGATCACTTTTTATTTACTAATTGGCTTAATTACTAGGTACGTAAGCAGAGAACGTTTGCCAATCTCTTTGCACGTGGGGGCAGAGTGGAAAGTTAGAAGCGCGGAGGAGGACGAGAAACAAAGAGTCCGACTTTTCGCTCTGTCCGGGACAGATGCGGTGACTAGGCTAAGTGCGGGGAGGGGGGCGGGCGCTCTCCCCTTTTTGCCTGCTCTCTCTCCAGTCAGGGGAGGGAGGTATTCTGGAAGGGGGCGAGAGAGTGCGTGAATTCTAGAGAGTGGAGACGGTCAGAGACCGGAGTTTGAAGCAGATGGGAACACATTGAAATGGCTCAGTTTTCCCTGACAGGGCAGCTGGAATTGCATAAGGACGGCAAGCAATGACCATTCGGCATAGCGAAATGGCTCTTTTTGAATGCCAGCATAAGCCTATCCAGAAATTATGCTATGCTATGCATTTTCGACAGCCCGTACAGACTTTCAGCATCATTGAGAGCTGAGCTGAGCACAAATTTCTCGATCCCTTAATTAGTAATGCTCCCTTGCCGATCAGACGGAGTGAGAGAGCATTACGAAATGAGAGATCGAGAATTTTTGCACACCCCAGATTGAGATCCAATAGTCCACGCATCACTCATTGAATCAGAGCTTGAAAAATAGGATCCACGCAGTTTTGGCTAGCTGCCAAGACACAACTCTCGCCCACATCTTACAGAAGGAGCACGCATCTCATTCCCCAATGCAATGTGCGAACCGGAATGGTATAAGTTTCACCCACTCCTTGTAATTCAGAGGAACGTCTCTGGATTGATCTCTTTTTCGTCTCGCTTCTCCATCATGACGCAATCACCCAACAGCTGACCCAACACTCAGACGCTAGACGTAAAGATGTAGAGTCTCTTGACCCGTCACTTCTCCATCTCCCCTGCTTTTTTCCCGCCCAAAAATCCTTGTTTCAAACTAGGATAAGGTAAATTACGAGCGGGTTTCGCCAAATCAATGCCCAAAAGATTTCAAAGAAGTGCAACCGTGTAGGAATGTGCAGCTTTTGGAGTGCGCGCTGTTTCCATGACTGAGTCACCCCCACTAATTTGCAGTCACATAGGGAAACGGGAGTGATGTTAAGGTCCAGTAGAGTTTGTGTTTCACCACTAGCAACGGGTAGTTTGTGTGTGCATTTGTGGTAGCCACTTCCAACCAAACAGTCGAGTGCATGGAAGCAATAGAGACTAGGAGGTAAGTTACAATCTAGGTCTAGGTAAAAAAACAAGGTAAAGTTGACAGCGTTATTCTAGGCACTTGCGTCCTGCGGTGATAAGGTCTAGGAGATGAGACCCCAACCTGACTCATCCAATCCCGATTTTGTTTTCCTCCATCTGCCTTTGTCTTTACGAGCAACAACTCCAGACCCGTGGGATGCTCCCCAAAAGTGCAGCAAAACACTAAAAAGAGAGCAAAACAAGGAGGAGGATACGCAAAATGCACCCAGACTGCCTTCGCTATCTCTATTCTGCGTGATCTCTAACACTGTCTAGCTGTAAAGATATCGCAGAGAATGAAGAGATCAAAGACCCTCAGCATCAGGTGAGAAGGTGATGATTGGTTTCGCAAAGTTTCCGCGAAAGTGTATCACACCGAAAATCGAGAGAAAACTCAGAAAATTGGTCGTTTCATGTAAGAAGTTCAGCGATAACTCCAGATTGGAGCAGTTTTCCATGCATCCGCATCAAATCACTACTGCTTATTACGCGAGCCGTCTCAACATTAGAATTACTGGCACAAAAAGGAACGATTTGATCGTTGATCTAACAGAGAACGAGTTGAGTTTCAGAAGCTCTATCTCAGGCAATGATGAATATTGGATTGATGGCACTGTGGAGAAGATGACCAAAATCAAAGAAAAAAAATTCGTTAGCTATCGACTTGGCTGCTCTTGATAACAAACTAGACACTAACAATTACTATAAGGACAAAATCAGTAAAGATAAGTAAATCAGTAAAGATCAGTAAAGAAATCATTACCCACGATCCCAAATACTTACTCTCATGCCTGCTGGCCAGTCTTCTCCTATTCAATATCCACCCGGGCATGGTGGGGTCGGCGCAGGGCCAGCCCTCCGCCGGCGACTCCTCGGTCCACAGTTGATCCAACCTGCGAAATCGCAAATCTTAGGGCGAGAGAGCGTGGGAAAACGAGAGAGTACGTCACGAATAAAATAAAATATAGGCGATCTTACATCATTTTTCAGCAGGATTGGTCAGAGGGCAGAAGACTGGAAGACTGATGGGGGAGGGACAATAGTAAGGGGTCGTCGAGTACTGGGTGCGTCCGTTCAGACAACAGGCCACGCGAACAGTTGAAAGGAGGAGTCAGGGATCGACTCTCTCCATTCGACGTGCTCTCTCGCACTATCTGACTAGAACTCTGACTAAAAATCGGGAGGAGTCAAGAGGTAGAGTTTCGTCTTTCGAACTCCAGATAGGCCAGAGACCATGATAAGAACATGAACGCAATGTCATATGGCGCATGCGCAAGGAATAAATAATCATGTCATGATTGGGTTCTGGATCGTTGGACAATTTGGCCGGGCGGCTAGAATAAATTTGGTGGCAACAATTTGCGCATGATTCGCCGTTATCGCTCAAACGTTCATCGTCATTCTCATTCTTTGAACATCAGACAACACTCAAAGAAAGAAAGAAATAGAGGACTAGTGCCCTCAGAGAAAACAACAAGAGAAATGGGCACTGGGACGGGGGCTAAAGTACAAAATACGAGGAATCGTTGAACAGACTGGCAGTCTGGGTAATAGCGAGTCTGCTGCAGCGAAAAAGATGCAACATTGTCCGAAATAACATCGAAATTACATGTTGTCTAACCGCCTCGAATAACAATGCAGCACATCAGTGGAAGACCTGCCCTCGAGAAAACAAGAGACATAAAAATATTCAAAAACGGTTCCTCTCTCAATGACCTCTGGTATGTCGTACTGAACGATTTTAAAATGCTGCCTGTTTGAGTTTCAATGATTCTATGATAGTGCTCGTTGAAGTCGAACAGTAGTGGAAGAGCAGCCAACTAGGGATGACAACTCGGCACGCGCCTCTCTCGTTGCAAATGATCTCTCGTCCGTCAGAGAGACGAGAGAGTACGCGAAATGAGGAGAGACGAATGCCGATTTGTCATCCCTACAGCCAACGGTTTAAAAAAAAGTGAAAACAAAAACAGTGTTTACTACTGGAGATGCGAGGCGCATGACAAGCCCTAAACATGCTCAAAACGACACTAAAATAAGAGCGCCCTACACCAATGCTTGCTAATCGATTAAAAACACCACAAAAAGGTTATTGCTCTCGAGAAAGCAGAATCCTATCTAATAGATAGTATATAGCTGAGTCCGAGTGACTCAGGATGATACCAGAATAACAACACCCGACACCATCGCTTGCTAATTGAATCAAATCACCAGACCCCCGCAGAAAAAAAGCTGTGTAGTGCCCTCAGGAAAAACAAGGGAAATGGAAGGGTGTGGAAATGGGTCTAAGATATTTCCCCATCTGACTCAATTTCGAACACAATCACACTGCAAGACGACAGTGGACGATGTCCAGAGGGGAGAACGAGAAAACAAACTGCAGACGATTTCTGAGGGGCAATTTTATGTCTGCCGAGCCGATTCTAAATACTAGAGTTTGAAATACGTGTAATCGTCTTTTCATTGAACACGCACTCTTTCACCGGTCAGAGAGGCGAGAGAGCACGCGCACTGAAGAGATGATTACCCGTATTTCGAACTCTACTAAATACTAAAATAACTGTACCCTACATCATCGCTAATAAAATGAATTCACTTGAAAAATTGCGCAGGAGAAAACAAGGGAGAGTCTGCAGGAGATTTTGCCAGTGGGCGTCGGAAAAGAAGAAAGGAAGAATAAAAGAGTGATTGTACTCTGTTATTCACTCCCAAACAGGCTAGGGAATGAGGAATCAGGAATTCTGGACTTCCAGATTCTGGAGCCTTAGCAGCAAGAAGATAATTCGAGACGGTAAGACAGGAATCAGAGATTTTGGTGCATGAGCCAAATCTGTAGAACAGAGAATGATGCGCCTTCCTCACACCTCGGACCTATACTCCTCCCATTTCTTATCTGGCCAGGTTCGCAAAAAAGAGCTTCACAGTGTCAACCTTAAGGAAGAACTGTCCTGGGATAGTAAAATGAGCGCGTGCAACAGAGAATGATGTGCCTTGTGCACACCTCGGACCTATACTCCTCCCAGGTCTTATCTGGTATGAACAAGGACTAAGATGATATGAATCTGCCTCGAGGGCACAACAGATTATCACATTTTCTTCGATTCTCACGTATTCGACGATCAGAGAAACGAGAAAGCGTGTGAAATAGAGAGAGCAATGACTGATTATCACATTCTCTTCATTTTTCTTATTCTCTGTAGTCAGAGAAACGAGAGAGCGTGTGAAATGGAGAGATCAGCGACAGATTATAGCACAATATTTCACAAGGGAACAATATTTCACAACGTGACAAGGGATAGAGAATCGGCGCATGGATCGGAATACCAAAGGATCAATACAACACGGAAAAGGCATACGAGAAGTATTTCTCGAGGAAGTCGCAATTTCCAGCAAGATACAGCATCGGGATCATTAGTGAAGATAGAGTTACAGGATAAATCTTATTTCTACACCAACGCCAATGTCGGCAATTTTCTTCAACCGAAAAGACAGGAAAAAATCTTCTTTCAGAGAATTTCAAGTAGGTTTTGCAGCAGGTTTTCCACTTGCAATTTGTAGCAAGGCTATCTTATCGAGAAGTGAATGTAATCCGGAAGTTTCTCTCTCACAGGCCAGAGAAACAAGAGCTTATCAATTACGTTCGAGCATTATCAGATATATATCACGAGTAGGCTCTCTTCATTTCACATGCTCTCTCGTTTCTCTGACCGATGAGAGACCGTACATCATTAACCGAGTTGTCTCAATCTCATGATTGTTACTCATCAAAACTACTTCAGGATAATAAGTTGCTGTATCCAAATAACACCCTTTTTTCCCGTAACTTCCATGAAAAACTTGAGAATGACTCAACTTTCAAAGGTGCAAAATCAAGGATTAGACGATGTGCAATGATGATGTGAACTATTTAGAAAAATAATGTCGATCAATTTTTGATCAACTGAATGAAAAAAAGCAATTAGCGATCAAGATTCTAAAAAATTTCACAGTTACTTTCTCGAAACCATCAGAATGAATCGAAGCAATCAGAAAGCGATGATGTTAACTATCTCTTAGAAGCAACAAGTCGAAAGCATTCGATTCCTTGAAAAAGACTCTCTTCACTCAGAAAACACCGAAATTAACTAAGCAAACGACAAGTCAAAACCGATTCTCTAGCAATTCCTTGAAAACGATCCTCTGAAACTCCTCGTAAATCTTGTTCCGAGTCTTCTCCTCTCAACCTTTCCGACCTTCCCTTCCTCTCTTTCTCTCACTTTCTCCTCGTCTCTCGGATCAGCTACCTCTTCTCTCCTCTCTCTCTTTCTTCAGCTTCTCTCTCTCTCTGAACCACCATCTCCCTGCCCCATCCCTTCGTCTCTAGCATCCAAGAACCTTCTCCCTTCCGTCCCTCTTCCCGCCTTCCACCCTTCCCACTCTATCCACCCTCTCCCTCCCTCCCTCCACCTTCCCCTGATCAACCAGCGATGTCTCTCGCTTGATCCGAGTGAAGAGACGAGAAGTCTTTCTCTCTCATTCTCTCCAGACTCCCTCCTATCTCTCACACGTGCTATTACACTTCCTGAGGGTGAACCGATCAGGCTCTTGCTCTCCTCCTTTCACACGCTCTCTCGCTGTCTCTGATCACTAAGAGAGACTGAAAAGAGACGAAGGGATGAAGCTCAAGAAACTCGACGGGTTCGAAACGTCATTAGGGAAATGCGCCCACGACGACTACGAAATGGACTTGAAATGTTAAATTCAGGTTTGAAACCTGACGAGAAACGTCATTAGCGACATATGAGAAGGGCTGCCACTTATGAAATTCGCAATGAAGTATCTAAGTTCGCAAACGAACATAACAAGTTGCGAAAAAGTTAAGATTCCGACTCACGCCCGTCATGCCCCTCATGACAAGACTAGGACCACATACTAGACGTATTCTGACGATTATGAAATCGACTCGACATGTTAAATTCAGGGAAATAGTAACAGTAAACTTCAAAAATGTAGTTAGGCGTATCCCTTGCGCTTAACACCTTTACGTGATCCCTTTACTAACGAGTTTCGAAAAGCGCCCGTCCTAAGACCTTCACCAATTGATGGTTAGAATAATAACAGACTGGACAAAATTCGTGAACACATGAGAAGTTGAGTCACAAAATGATGAAAGGCTACAGAATACAATTTCGAAACTCGTAAGAATATGCAGTTGAGTTCAAGACGAGTTGCGTTTCAGCCATTCAATAATAGGGGAAAGAACAGGAAAGGTGAATGTTGGAACTGCTCCCCCCTGAAAACTAAAATAAATGTTGCTGACAAGAAGAATAAACCAATAGTGAAGACTGATACCGGAACACCAGCTGAGTGCTAGCTAAACTACGCCTAATACAGTCCTGTTGTGTCCCACCGTGACCATGCGTCACCCCGAGTAACCCCGGGTGACTCGGGGTGACTCCGGGTGACGCATGGTGACGCATGGCGTTCTCCTGACTCAGAATGAAATAATTTCTTCGCCATTGTTTGAAAATCGTTTTTAGAGTGTCATTTCCAATCGATTCACATATTTAACGTATATAAAAATATGCATGCTATTTAAATTCAAAAAGTTTAAAAAATAGGTCATCTGTGTGCTCCACTTGGAAAACAGTAGTGAAGGAATTTTTCCTTTTTCGCAGTTCTGGCCTCGAATCATGAACTGAATTGGCGAATTTTTATATTTATTTTTATGTTGATGATGTTTGATTATCAATCACAGTTTCCAAATTGCGATTCACGATTCCAAGCATTTACAGTCAAGATAAGCCTAATAAATATACAGTTCGCAATTCAGTTCATGATTCGAAGCCAGAACTGCGAAAAAGGAAAAATTCCTTCACTACTGTTTTCCAAGTGGAGCACACAGATGACCTATTT
>LS563324.1:509369-525995 GCA_900490775.1 Pristionchus maxplancki | reverse complement strand
GACTAGTGCATCTCTGCACTTTACTGCGATCTCACTAGAGGTTGCTTTTGGATGTGGCCACCGTACATGGACGTTCCATGTATGGATGGGTTACTGTATGAGGGAACTCATGCTATTATCGACGTGACATTCTAACCAGTGGTCAACCACTACCGTGACCACTGGTTGACCATTTCCCTGACCACTGGTTGACCACTACGCTAACCACTGGTTGACCATTACCTCAACCACTGGTTTGGCTACTCCCCTACCAGTGGTTGAGGTAGTGGTCAATCAGTGGTTGGGAGAAACCAGAGGTGCTAGTTGGGGCGGGTTAGAGAAACGTTTGAGATCTCTAACATGGTTGTGCAAAAACTTCTCGAGTTCTCATTTCGCAATGCTCTCTCGCCGGTCAGAAAGACCGAGAGAGCATTGCGAAATGAGAGAGTTCGGGAAATTTTGCACAACCCTGATCTCTAACCCAGCAACAAGAGAACAGCGCGCTCTCTTTCGCGCTAGAGCGGTGATGACTCACCTCAAGATTTCTTTCATTATCTACTCGCATTTACAGCACTCTCCGCCTCTAATTTCCATCACCAAATATGCTCAGAATATCAAACCGCAATCATTTGAAAGCGTTTATCAACTTTAAATATTGGTCTGGGGCGACTTGAGGTTCGAGCAGAACAGGCCCTCGATCGCACATCCTTCTCCATTGTCCGAGTCTCGCACCCACAACTGACGCCCGTCCGAGTACATCGTGTGGAGAGTGATGTCCTGGAACGAAAAAGCCACTCCCTGATTACTTGCTTACTCCTATCACTGCTAGTAACTAATGCGGTGTTGGGTATTTTGGAAAAATAAAAAGGTTGTTCGTTTTTCCGCGAGATTTTCCCGGGAAAAGCTCAAGATTTGTATTCTCACACTACATCAGAAAGTTTTAGCTCAGTACAGGCATTGTCCGAATCCAATCAATCAATATTTACAAGGGAAATTGCACGTGTTATTGTGATGTTACTACGGAGTTTACGGATGTCTTACATTAACGACCACGTCGTACTCCTTCACGCGAAGATTGGCCATCTCGAACGAGTGCGAACCTGCAAGGATCGTGTGAGAAAAAACAAATGCACTTCTACATCCAAGCCCTACTATCTGCTCTCGGATAAGAGTAACTATGGAGCAAAGGTGTGTCCACGAGTCCTACGCACGAACCAGTGCTAAATATCGAGAAAATTCTCCACAGTGGTTAATCACATCCAACTTAACCCCCTTGATTTGGGTGATTTTGCCCAATCCGATGCACTAGTGCTGACAAATCAGCACTCGTCTCTCCTCATGTAGCGTTCTCTCTCGTCTCTCTAACCGGTGAGAGATCATTCGAAACGAGAGAGGCGCGTGCCGAATTGTCAACGCACCGCTGCGAATGTCGTGCGAGTGGAACAGGCACTGGACGCCGTTCCTCTGCCGGCCGGCGATCACCAATCGACCTGCAATTATTGTTAAGCCTCTTCACAGTCGACAAAAGCTGATGGATCACTCTCTTAATTTTAAGTAGTCTCTCAACCGCGCCGAATGAAGAGAGTGATCCTTCAGCTTTTGTCGACTATGAATCCCACATCGGGTTAACCTTTGGTAAATCTGTTCTAAATACGAGTCTTCGTGCTCTAGTCTCCAATGGACTTTTCCAACTTGAAGCGAGTGAAGCGATTGGGTTTAAAAAAAATAAAAGTAGGTCGAACCGGGCGCGCCGTGTGCGCCAAAGTTGCACGTGTAGATGCCCTTGCTCGTTGGCTCGAGCGAGAACATCCCCTTGAAGCAGTTGTACCCTGAATGGACCGGTATCCCGGATCTTTCAAAGGATCAATGTCATCTACGTACACTTTTAATGCTTCCAAATTAAGGAATGAACGGTATGCAAAGAAAGGCAAAATTGATTCGATTTCATGCTACACGTCATCATAATCCGGATGAGTCCACAAACTTGGAGCCTTCGCATCTTCTTCAGCGATTTTCGCCATACGAGCAGCGTATTCCCTGAAAATTGTTCGGAGATAATGGGCTCACTACTCTTTGTGTTTTTGTCTTCTTGGTGTCTTCAAAGGAGGCACGAGATAAGTTATGGGTTTACATGAGTTGAATTCCGTATCGTTGAAAAGTGGTCGACAACTACCGTACTCGCATTGTGCCTGGGCGTGCTGCATCGGGGCACGTTCGTAACTCGCGACCCGAAGCACCTCCGACTTTCGGTCGTACGCGATGAATGGTGTATCTAAAATTGGAAAAAAGATTTTTTTAAATTGTGCTTCAATCGATTTTCCAGTCGTCATGCGACGTGAAACTACCGTACTCAAGCAGAGAGAAGTGCATTTTATACACGCAATAACTGTGTTGGAATGGAATGAGATTTTCAATTCCAAATTGAAAAATGATCATTATTTCGAAACGCGATCACGGATACAGTGATCAGATCGAATTGAAATATTAAAAACTTGCAAAACGCTTGCTCCCGGTGAGGCTCGAACTCACGACCTTCAGATTATGAGACTGACGCGCTGCCAACTGCGCCACGGAATCGGACGATAAGTCTCATTGTGGGAGAAATATCAGTCTTCTTCTCTTCAGCAGATGCATTTTCTTTACCAACCTATGATAATAGCCATTCTTTCGATGGCAAGGAGGAGGGTGTATCATTTTAGAACTCACGTTTTAGAACTGGTCATTATAGAACTCAATAATAGTTCCAAAACGTGGGTTCTACATCGCTACGACCCCTATTTCTTTCACAATTATATTAGCACGACTTATAGAACAATTCTGAGAGAAAACTAGACAATGGAATCATCTAGGACCCACGATTTAGAGCACATCGTGAGTTCTACAATGACCAGTTCTAAAATGATACACCTCCGGCAAGGAGGGCGCGTTGGTACCGGTAGCCTTGATTACTGTAACCCTACGGTACCGTGATCGTTGAAGCCGCATTGCGACGCTCTCCTTCCATCGAACATCGACGACTCCAACGAACTCCCCTCCACATCTCTGGTAGTATAGTGGTTAGTATCCGCGCCTGTCACGTGCGAGACCCGGGTTCAATTCCCGGCCAGAGAGAAGCTTTTGCCGGGATTTGTTCTTCATTTGCCGCGCATTCTCTAACCCGGCTTGACTAGCGCGCAGCTTCCCTTCGTCAGCTTCCTCCCCCTCTGAGTCTAACCTCGCTGACTGGGCGGCCCTTGGGGGGCGCTTGTCGGAATCGCACCGGCCATTCTGGGGGTTCCGACGCAGCGCCGCAGCACAGCGTGTCAAAGTGAAAAAATCCTTTGTTCTCCGCGGCAAATCACTGTTCATGGTCAATTGCGGACAATACTTAAATGAAAACTGTGAAACATATCCCGTAACTCACTGATAAGATAAGAATGCGCGAATCCAAAACAACAGAGTTATTAATTTATGAGCTAAGATGCCCCTCTATCATTATTGGCCTGATCGGTAAATTTTGAATTGTTTAAATAAAATGGTTTACTTCGTTCATATTCATGTAACTTTTTCCGCGAGCTCGTTATTGGAAAACCCTACACCATTATTATTTTCGGAAGCCTCAGAAGATTCTCTAGAAGGCTGTCCACTCGGATTTTTCACGATACATTAGTTTATTTTGAGAAAACTGCGTATTTAGATATTAAATGCGTTTTTCTCAAAATATAGTAATGTATCATGAAAAATCCGAGTGGACAGCCCTCTAGAGAGTCTTCTAAGGCTTCCGAAAATAATAATGGTGTTGGGGTTTCCAATAACGAGCTCGCGGGAAAAGTTAAATCAGTGATAACCATTTCTACGATGCCTTATTTGTGCAAATCGAATGAGTTTCAATGAAACGTTGAATGAAAACTAACCAATTTGTTTCACTTTCATCGAATTGTTCTCTAATTCCCTAAATTCCGACCGCGCCGCTCACTCAGAAAGAGGTAAAATGGTAGGGAAGAGAAAAGAGTCACGAAATTTCGTTTGCCGCAATTTTTTCTCCGTGACACGCTGTGCGCAGCTGACCCGACCCCGACCCGGTCACGCTAACAATTGCCGCTCATTTTGTTTAGCGCCCGTACGGGGGCGAGGAATTATCCGACTTCTCAGATCCTCTCGTACTTTTGCAATTAAGGCATTCTGCTAGGTTCAGTTGAACGAGCTTACAGTAATCAGAATTGAAAAATTAGTTATCGATCGACTATTATACCTACCGTATCAAGAGCTTGTTCTGTTTTGGCAAAAAGCTAACGACTATTTTTGTACGCTTTATTACCTCGCTGAGTCACGAGTTCGACTCCCGGCCGAGGTTTACCAAGCCCTCCATCCCTCCGGGGCGGTACAATTGGTAGTAACATTGATTACGAAAGGTGAACGTCCCCTAGAAGCCTGACCAGCATGGGTGACGTAGGTCTGTGCAGCAGCCGGCCTTACCGGTATGCCCCCGCAAGAGTGGTCTTACGACTGTCAAATCTCTTTGATACGGGTCGCTACTTTACCTTTACTTTATTACCTCTCCCAACCCGAGAAAACATCTCAAAATTACATCGGGATAGCAAGACAATCGCGAGAAAAATAAATATATGGCATGATTCAGTGTGGACTAGTCGCCTATTGATGTGGGGGCTTATCTACATTCTTTGATACAAAAGGAGAGGGTCGGGTAACACAAATATCGATAGATCGGAGGCTACAATAATCAAATGTTAGCTTACAAATCAGTTATTGATCGAAAGACGACTGCAATCAGCAAGAGTACGGTAACAACTCAATTATCGATCGATCGATTGGCCACAACAGCAAGGGTACGGTAATAAGTCAGTTATCGATCAACCAATGCGGTGGGGCTACCGTATTTCCTACTCGTGCAGCTTGCTCCTGGCCCATCGCTGGTCGGTGAACTCGGTCGGCCGCAGGTAGGTCAGCTCCTCCTCCTCGCACTTCATGCACGTGTAGCGGCCAAGGACGAAGAGTAGGTCGGACAGTCTGGAAGGATTAGCGATTTTTATTTTCGAATTATTGATTTTTAACGAACACGTAGGTCGGAAAGCCTGCGAGGCTTTTATTGATTGGAATATCGATTTTATTTATTTTGAAAGCAAGACATCTGCCAATCATTGATCAATACGCGCTGTCTTTCACTTACACCATAGCTGAAACCTAAATGGACAACTTCGAAGAAAAGTAGGTCGGATAGTTTGGTAGATTATTAATTTATATTTTAATTAATGATTTTTGAAGGCGTCGTTAGACAAATATCAACCAATGCGCGGTACCCGTCTCTAACACCCTCATTGAAACCTAAATGATTCAGGCGGCAGCAACAGTCGGCGAGGATATCTATCGGTTACCTATCGCAAAAATTCTCCTAACGAATAACGCACAGGTTTGACACATGCTTGAAATTAATTTATATTTCAGAGCCGTCTACGATCAAACTCGCCAGGCGCCTCTCCTATACATGATAATCTCGAAACGCAGCTGCACCTAGCAAATTCCAACGACTGCCCTGCTGTCCCTAATGGAGAGAATAATTTTGCTGTACAACGCCAGCCAAATACCCAATCAACCACACCGCTCGCACCACCTTTTTGCAATCCCATTGAAACTGGATGTCACCTAGTCTAACATTGATTCAATTTTATCGTCAATCATGTCACTGAATTATTTTCACAGCCCGCCGGATTTAAAGTACCAGCATTTTATCTCACCCCCCCCCCCCTACCCCTGACCCAACCCTACCGTACCCCGGACCCAACCCATACCGTACCTCGGCCCAACCCTACCGTACCCGGCCCAAAACTACCGTACCCCAGCCCCAACCCTACCGTACCTGTTCACAAACTTGAGCGCCTTCGGGTCGATCTGCTCGTCGCGCACCAGCGGCACCATCGTCCGCTCCGCTCGTCTGCAAATGGTCAGATTATACCGTAATCGAGACAGTAATCTACCGTACCCACGAGCTACCGTAACCCAGTGACGCTCTGGTCGCTTATGCAGGCAGAACTGTAATTGTCCAGTCGCATGATATACAGTACCCAGAGCTACCGTAACCCAGTGATATTCTGTAGAACAACTTGCTGTACTCATAATCAGAGCTACAGTGATCCAGTGATGCTCAAGTTATCCATAGTCTAGTAAATTCTCGCCCGCTTACCTCAGCGCAGTACGGAAATATAAACACGGGATGATTTTACGTATTGGTTCTATACATTAGTTATAACTTGGATAAATTAAAATTAAAACAAATAAAATAAATATTAGTAATAAATAACACCAACCTCGCGACGGCACGCGCGTGTTGCAGCGAGGACGCCGCCACGCCGCCACCCTGCAATTATAATTATAATAATGATTAATTAATATTATTAAAGATAAAGAGGTCTTATTTTGTTGCACCATTTCCCGGACTTATATTGCAACTCGAAACAACCCCTCGCCTATATCACATTCTCGCAGCAACAAATTCCCTGGTGAACATCGCGAATACCAAACTCTCAATGTCAAATTCACTCTCATCCGTTGGCTATCTCAAAGGGTTGCTATAATAATTTTTTATAGAGGGGAACGAACTGTAATTGTTCTCCGGCACCCCGCTTGGTCTATGATGCATCCATGCAGCCGCAAATCCACTTGTCAGCAGCGCGAAACGCAAACAATATCACATCAACTCGCATTGGCTAATAAATCATAAATTGGTTGAATTTAAAAAGAAATGTTGCACACACTGTACTTCGTGACCCCTCTTGGTCTATGATGGATCACTATAGCCACAACTTCACAGCGTGTCAGAGGGGTAAGAAAATCCAATTATCGCGGCCGAGGTGAATGCGTGACTCTCTTTTCCCTCCCTTTCATTCTCACTCATCTTGAGTGAGCGACGCGGTCGAGAATGAAGAATGAGAGCAATTTGAAACAAAATCGATAGATTTCATTCATAGTTTCTGTGAAACTCATTTCAAATGTCACGGAAAATTTTACGCGAAATTAAGGAATAGAAAATTCTGGAAAATTAACTCCTCGAAAACGGTTAATGGAAACCCCCATACCAATATTATTTTTGGAATCGTCATCACCTACGCTATAACGGCGCTGAAAAAAATGAACAATTATTTTCTTTATTTTCGAGAACAACGCAGAAAATACCATTCATTCGCATTTTTTTCGAAAATAAAGAAAATAATACTTCATTTTTTTCAGCGCCGTTATAGCGCCGGTGATGACGATTCCAAAAAGAATATTGGTATGGGGGTTTCCATGAACGGTTTTCGAGGAGTTAAATCCCGGAGATACTCGAGTAAAAATATACATAAAAGTGATTTAAAATGCTGCAAAATATGCAAAATCCATAGAGAAGGTCCTTAGCACATAGTTGGATAGTTCTATCGATCTCGATTTTCTTATCTTTTCCCTATCAGTAAGATACGGGATATGTTTCACAGGTTTTACTTCAATATTGTCTCCGGACGATCATGGAAAGTGAAAGGCCACGGAGAACAAAGGAGTTCGGCCTCTCTGACACGCTGTGAACTTCACTGGTCCACAATGTTGCAAGTCAAATCCGGAAAATGAGCATTTCCCAGATTTCTCAATATCACACCCATTCGCATCGCGTGATTAGGCCGCGATATGGTTACTATATTATTTATTTATTAAGCAACAGGTCATCTAACTGCATTAACAATAAGTGAGAGACTATGGCTATGTCACACTACCGCAGCCCAAACTTCACTGGCTGAATTCCTTGTTCTTTATAATAATACCAGCCATCCAATGATTGTCTCGTCTAAACAAAGAAACTCAATTCGTATTGAAGAATAATTACCGATTCGGTAGCACTGCAAAAAGCGAGCTCGTTTGGTCTATGATCTCTTCCCGCAACTCCACTTCTCCTGGTCATTCACTCCCGATGTTTGAGCCTCTCCCAATCTCGCACCCATTCATAATCAGCCAGACACTCAATCCCTTCTGATATCACTTCCACCACGTTATCCCTTTCATCACAAAGTCCTCCTCTCTTCTCAAGCATCAATCATCAACTTCCTGCCCTCGTCCCTTATTCACAATCACAAGTCCACTAGCTCTGATATCACTTCCACCTCGTTATCCCTACGCCCGCTTCATCACCCATTCATCCTCCCTTTCCAAGCATCAATCATCAACTTCCTGCCCTCGTCCCTTATTCATAATCACATGTCCAACCCCCTCCTGATATCACTTTCACTTCATTATCCCTCTACAATCATTACTCATTCATCCTCCTCCCTACACACCAAACACCAACAGACAACCCACTCGAATCCCAGTAGTAACTATTGCATTAATATTGAGGGCCATTACTACCACTGGTGAGCTAGGTTGTCCTTTTGACCCCGCACTGCCGCAAACCGGTCAAGAATCGGCGCGCAACGCCGAAAGAATTTGACGTTTTTGCCATTCGCACTGACGCACCAGGGAGGCGGAGATGCACCCGCGCTGACGCAACTTGAAAATCAAGCACAACGTTAGCTCAGCAGTGATTACTACAGTACTGCAAAGTGCGAGCTCACGAGATCTACAGCATCTTTTCGCAACTTGGAATCATCAGATTCCCTTTCCTAACGATGAATAACCTTGCTATAAAAAATAGTATTATTTTTACTAGCAAAAACCGACCAATCACTGAACCTTGAAATAAACCAGCGATTATGACAGCTCCCCGCAACCTCAAATTCCCTAGCCATCGGATCCTCGTCTTTCCCAATCTGGCACTAATACATAATCATCCAGACTTCAAATCCTTTCTGATATCACTTTCACCCCGTTATCCCTCTACAATCATTACTCATTCATTCCTCCTCTCTGCACACCAAACACCAACAGCCGATCAGCCTGATCTTTGACGTAGTATTGATTTTATTATTATTTAGAAGCAATGCAAACTCGATATTGCAAAATGCGAGTTCGCAAGATCCATACAAACTTTCCGCAAACACAAACCACCAGGTCTTCTCTACCAACCACAAATGCTCTTAAAGATTACTATATTTGCAAAAACCCATGAGCCGTAATGACACTGAAACTCAAAATAACGACTTTAGATGATATCTTACCGCATCCTCAAATCCCCTGGCTACCACATTCCCGCACTCCCAAATATATCATTCATTCGTACACCCAATGCCTTCTGATATCACTTGCCCTCATTAGCACTCCAAATCCACATCATCCCCTTCATACCACGCAATTGCAATGACTTTTGGGTTTTTTTCCAGAGCGGCAGACGTCCCATCACTAGCCTAGCGAATACACTGAATATCTCGCAGCTTCGAAACACGAAATCCCCTCGCAAATTTCTCATTTCTTTCAGATCTTCGAGTCCTTCCCAATCTCATCCTCATCAATATTCCCCCAGACACCCAATCCCCCTGATATCACATTCCTTGTTATCCCCTCATCACTCATTCCTCCTCCCTTCTCAAGCACAAACTATCAATAGAGGCGCAATGATTGACCCGAACGATAAAAAAATAACAATACCAGGATAGTTCGTGATGAGATTATTGTAAAACGTGGGCTCCGCTTGCCTATCACACTTTCCCGCAACCTCAACTCCCCTATACTCCTGCCCCTGGTCTTCGAGCCTTTCCTTCCGTAATCTCGCCTTCATGAATATTCCCCCAGACACCCAATTCCCGCTGATATCACCTTCCTTCGTTATCCCCTCATCACCCATTCCACCCCCTTCTCCCGCACCAATCAACAGGCCGAGTGCGATTATCATTAACAGTGTATTATTTTTACATCGTGTGCAATCTATATTACCCAAGGGGAGTTTGTCAAGATTATGTCACCCTCTCGTAACCTCTAATCCCCAGTTTCCTTCCCAAATTTGCTCCTTAATCATCCACACATGCAATCCCCCCTGATACCCTTTTCCTCGTTGTCCCCTCATCACCCATTCCACTCCATCAATAATCTGAATCCATCCGTATCACCACCCCGCTCCTCCACACTCTCTCGCCTTCCTATCATTTCGATTCATCTCTCATGCCCCTCCTCCAATCCCCACCCCGTATCAGCTTACCCTTTAAGTGGGTGGCGGCAGGGCTTCTCCCCCTCCCTGCTCATGTATCATTCAGCAGCCTAATTTCCTCCATTCACCCTCCTCCCTCCGCCTGCTCTATCACCATATCTGACCGGCTAGAGATCACGGCAAAGTGAGAGAGTCCAATCCTCGCTTCTTCCCAGGCACGCATTTCCCTGTGATTTCACCTCGCCTCACAGCTATTTTCCGGCTTGCAAGCGAGCAACGATCCACCTCTCTCCTCATCCCCGGTGCTCTCTCGCACTTACTAACTAGAATCTAACGTGAGAAGTACTGCAAATCTCACGCCTCACTCTCAATTGGCTTCTTATTAATGTCTAACTCTCTCAATTCTCCCTGTTCTCTCGCACTATCTGACTAATAAGAGATTAAAAAAAGGTGTGAAAATCGTGCAAATCCCAAGGAAGTCACACTTCACTCTCGTCACTACTCCCCCGGCGGGCTTCTTCTTATGGGAAATCTCGGCCGAAACCCTCACGCTTCACACGCAGATCCCCGCGGTCCGAAATAGCACTTGTCTATCACAGTGCAGGCCTACGGATGGTATGCTGACATCATTCCCAGAACCCCCATTCTTCGCGATCAAAATATCCCCCGTCTATAACAGTCCAATCTGCCTACGGATGGCAAGATGGCATCATCCAGAAACCACGTGGCATCTCGAGTGCATCCTCCGATCTCCCATCACTCTCAATCTCTAATCCCTTCTCAGCACTCAAAATAGCCCCTGTCTCTCACAGCGAATCACTACAAATGGAATCCTGACATCATCCAGACATACCGCAAGGGTACATTCTTCGATCCCCCATCCCCTCGGTTCTAATCCCTTCTCATCGGTCCCCAGAATGTCTATCCTCTTCACGTCTATCACAGAATAAGCAACGGAAATAGCCGGCTCTCCTCATTATTCACGCTCTCTCGCTGGTCAGAGCAGCGAGATAGCGGGAGGATTTGAGAGAGTGATGATTGTCTTGCCAAGAATGGATAGAATGCGGATGACATTCGCAGGCACAATACATCAATCAGCACCGTATGAGACAAGGAGGAGATCACTGTCTGACTCTCTCCATTCTGCGTGCTCTCTCCCTCTGACTGGCCAGATCGTGTAATACATCAATCAATCCACCATGTTTAGACAAAAAGCGGTAGGAAGCTATCATTTACTCTCTCCATTATACACGCTCTCTCGCGCTGTCTGACCAGTCAGAGAGCATGGGAAATTGAGAGATTCTGATGATTGCTGACAAAAAGCGAGCTGCGGAAGCTATCATCTACTCTCTCCATCCCCATTGCTTTCACGTTTTTTCTGTCCACTTATCATGTAACAAAAGCGATCCCGTCGGAAGGAAATCATATCTCATACCTCCGTGACTTTTCCGGTCCCCAATCGCTCGCCGTAACAGATTGTATCCCTTCTCCGTCCCTGTCGGTCAACAAAGGCTCCGCAAGAAAATATTATCCCTTCCTGGAGTCCTTGAGGTCGACGTGTCTATGCCATCCACACAAATTTGAACCAGATTCTGACCCCTGCCTATTCCATTTCACCCCACAAAAAGCCGAAAAGCTCCGCGAAAGGTCCCACTTGTCGTCATATTTCAGGACAACTCGCGCCGCTGCTCTAATTCTCTCAATACAAAGTGCTCTCTCGCCTCCTCTAACCAACAAGACATCTTAACCCGGGTTCTAGGGGGCAGCTCTTGGCCATTCCTCCGGGGAGGTCATACATTACATCCCACGCCTTGGCCGCGCCATGGAACATGTCAAGGCTTTTCCTTGCCCTACGTGCAGCGTAGGCTAGTCCGGAAATGATTAAACAGAAATCCTCGCTATCAGTTGCGCAGGAATCAAAAAGTCTCAAAGCTAACACAGACACGCGACCTCGCACAATTGTGTTTCAATGATAATAGTAAAGCCACAGGAAACTTTCGAGATCGATGGTAACGCGGCTAGTCGCTCAAAAAAAATCCCCACCACTTAAAACTACAGTACCCCATCAACAATATCGATCTACTGTAACTCAGTTCCACTACCGTAATCTTCATACTACTGTAACACTAACCGAGAGGATGGACTGCCTTATGGGCTGTCCCTTTCCGCTACCGTAACCCGACATCAATCTACCGTACTCAACTGCTACCGTACCCCTACCGTAACACTCACCGAGAGGATGAACTGCCTGATGGGCTGTCAGTTCCTCTCTATCGTAACCCACCTCATCGCTACCGTATCCCTTCCTACCGTATTCTACCGTAACACGCACCGAGAGGATGAACTGCCTGATGGGCTGTCCCTTACCGCTACCGTAACCCGGCATCAATCTACCGTACTCAAATGCTACCGTACCCCTACCGTAACACGCACCGAGAGGATGAACTGCCTGATGGGCTGTCCCTTACCGCTACCGTAACCCGGCATCAATCTACCGTACTCAAATGCTACCGTACCCCTACCGTAACACTCACCGAGAGGATGAACTGCCTGATGGGCGGGAGCTGGTCGCCGAATCGGTCGATCTCCCCGTTGATCCACTCGACCATCTCCGCGTCGAACGACGTCAGCTCTTAATTAGGTAGTTAATTAATTAAAAATCATCGAAGTCTCCATGTAAAAACGCCGAAAATAGGCAAAATTATTCAAAAGAGGGTATCTCCATGTGACACGACGTCAGCTCTTAATTAAATAAATAATTAATTATTTTTTAAAAAGTTGATTAATTTGTTAATCAATACATTTTTGCATGGGACCAGCACCGCCTGCGTCGATACATTTATTTTATTTTTCAGTAACATCATGCGTGACCTTCATTGATAATTGCGAGTACGCCCGCTTCATGTCGTCACACTGCAACCTCGACAAGCCTAGACCCCACTAGGATAGCAATCGAAAAAACGAAACAACCCTCAAAAAAGTAATTGTAAAAATATAAATAAAATAGTTTTATTATTCCCTAACTATACAAAAACTACTCCCCCGGGACCATCGTCTGAGACGGGGCGACTAATTCAAGCAGTCTCATTTTGCTCCGAACGTCACCAAAATACCTCCCTTTTCCGTCGTTCGTTGCACAATCTGTACAACACTATTCCCATTTCACGATTCCCCTGGGCTCCTTACAAAATATAATACTATTCAAAATGCCTCCAAATCACAACCTTCTACAGCGAAATATCATTTACTATACAGGCAAGCCCCGATATCCCCCCTTCACTACTCCCTTGAGACCATCCCTGTCTAAGTGACTGCGGCTTTTAATCCGTCGAATTTCTAACAAAAAACAGCACAAAATAGAACAGTTTACTTTACAAAATGGCCCATCCCCAACACAAAAGTACTGCTTGCTCTACAATTCTTTTCAATCCCCTGGGACCATCCCCGTCTAAGAGCCGACTTGAATCCGTTTCGAGCCCCCCTCCCATTCAAACAGTCTCGTGTTGTTTTTCCGCTCTCTTTCCACCGTCCAAATTCAATCACCGCTCTCTTCTCGCGGGGCTACTCTAGTTGCGCCTTGACCTACCTACACAAGGAAATGGGTCTATAAACCTACAGAGCATGGTTTATCTCCACCACCCCCCCCCCCCTTTCTACTTTTTGGCCTCTCCTCAAGATGAGTGGGCGCAGAGTTCTCAACATTCCATATCCCAATTCAATTATCAACTCATACTCACTTCAGAGAGAAGGGCTGACTCACACATATTTCAACATGCCTTCTCGCTAGTTTGCTCCGCGCGAAGCAGAATTTGCCATGAACAAAATTAGCGCATGACTCACTTCAGTCATACACTTGAGTCAATGTTGCTAGCAACAGGACCCACACAATTCTCCTCAGTCATCCTATCCCCGCTCATTAACCAAAGATCCCCTCCAACTTCAGTGCTTCATAAGCAATCCAACAGAATGCACTCCTTTCCACTCATCAAACATCCCGTCCACTCGCTGTTTCAGTAATCAACGATCTCTCCTTTGGAAAGGAAAGCCCCTCGGCCGCGATTGAGAAATTCCTAGACAGGTGTATGTGTCGTGGGAATCACTTTCTCCGAACTGCTTACATTACTTCTCTCCCTCCGCTCTCTCCATTTCGCCTGCTCTCTCGCCTACTCTGACCTACTATATAGCACGGCTTTTCACGAGTCCATTAATCCCGTCTCGCCTATGAGTGGCCGTGGCAGTTTCCATTAGCATAGCCGCCTCAGCCTGAGAAATGCTCTCTCCAGTTGCCATGCTATCTCGTCTCCTCTAGCCGACTAGAGAACATGCAGAATGGAGAGGGTATGGGTGACAGGAAGAAAAGAGGAGAATCTCCTCAGGAGATAGACGCAAGCTGTTGACTACAAACGGAAATCATCCTCTCGCCTCTCTTCTCTTGCCCTAGATGTACTAGAATTTCCTCGCTCAAAGGTATCAACTATACTTTATAGGCCCCAAAGGGCAACGAAAATTACTTCCTTCATAAACTATCGTCTCCATCATATTGCACTAGTTCTAATAGAATATTTTATCACTTCTTGTAATAACCTCTTCTAGAGCTGACAAAATTAATTTACGCTCTTGTCCTCGAGGGAGTAAGAACAACACGGAGACTTCTTTCTACTCGTTATTTGGATGCCAAGGACATCATCTAATTTGCGCCGAGAACGAGGCATCACGTGCGTATTGCGATGACTTCTAGTGAATTAGCGCCCGACTCTCTCAATTTCACGCACTACCTCGTCTCCCTGACGCACATTTCGATGACTTACAAGTGCGCTTACGCTCTAACGAGCACTAGCACGTCAGCAGTGATCGTAATCAACTAATCTACCGTAGCCACTCACTGCGCTTGCGGTCGCTGCTCTCCGGCGGCGTCGCCACGTGCGCGCCAACGTCCTGCAGACAGCACTGGATGCGCGTCAGCGCCTGAATTCGGCGTGATTGTGGCGATGATCAATGAGCACTGCATGCGCGTCAATCAATACTCACCTCAATCACGTCGCCGAGCTGGAATTCGGCGCGCGAACATTGGCTGCGGCAGACGCTGCAGGAAATGGCTATTTTTTCATAATTTTCGATAAAGAGGCGGGAACATAATAAATTCAAAAAATTTAAACCAACCCGAGCAGCGCCGACAGCTCGTCGATCGTGCCCACCGACTCGAAGGTGATGTCGTCCTTCCACCTGCGGGTTACGGTAATCGATCGATAGGTATTACGGTAGCTAGTTTGACCTACGGTCCCTTATTGCTCATCGAGTTTCCAAGGCGTGTAACCCTTGACGATATCGTCAAAACAATAACAGAGTTTCGAAAAGCAATAACATCAAAACCAAAACAAACCGTCTCTCGTTGTTGAAGAGCGAGCTCTTGCCGCTGTCGCCCGTGCCACGGTTCTGCTTGAAACCTCCCTGAAATGACGCGATTTATGATTATTAAAGGGTTGTTTGCTCCAAATTTCATCGAGTTCCGCGTCATCCTGTTACTTTGAGCTCATGCATGACGCGGTGAAGCTCAGAATATTTATTCCTAATCTAGTTCTCATGCATTTCTGTTTCAGCACGTAGCAACTGGAGCGTTTTAGTGAGTGCGACTGCTGAGAAGCAGAAACCAAGGGCTGCAGGGAGGGAAAAACTGACAAACATGGGCAAAAAGGAGGGCCGAACTCACCATTCTGATCGGCGTGGCGTGGAAGGCGCGCCTCTGCAGCTGCTGCTGCTCTGACGGGCGAGTGGGGAGGAGGGCGGAGAAGGAGGGGAGGGCGGAGCCTGCTCCTCTCGTCAGGCAAACGAGACGTCGAGTTGCCATGGGAGGGCGAGAGAGGCGACTGGAGAGGGAAAACGGCGGAAATGAGCATGAAACGCGGCGATAACAGCCAAACAAACAATAAAAACAACAAAAACAGAGAACTCGTGGTGTGGCTGGGTCACTGTGAAACGTCTTGTTCAACTTATAAACCTCGCCCAAGCACACGCGGTCGGGCGGGAAAATTTGAACGCATTTCTTAAGTACCGCGGGACAAAATTGCCCTGACTAATCATGCATTTCGTGGCGAGAAATTTCAAATATTATCCCTCAGTTAGCAATTCATTTTCGCTAAATATTTTTTATTCCTGTGTTTTGGCTTACCATTTTCGTATAGAGATGATAGAAAACGGATTGGTGTAAATGAAATTTATTAAAAAGCTACTGTTACGAAGGCCGGCTTTTGTACAACCTAGTCATCCGGGAGCCGTCGATTAGAAACACTAGTGGCGAGAGCGACAGAGAAAGAGAGTAAGTTGAACGGTTCAACGCATTTCGTTTCACAGTGTGGGTTTACGCCCAGGTACGGTAGGCGCATGGCTAATTTATACCTTTACACGGCCCGTAGCCCACGCTGAAACTCTCCCCCCAAAATCGTCCAGCCTACTCTCTTTCTCTGTCGTCTCGCCATCCAAGAGAATACTGTACTATTACAGCTTAGTGGATCGTAAACTGATATTTCTTATTTATTTTCTGTTTTGTTTATAAACATTTCATTCTTATAAAATTATACGTAATTTGATCAAACATAATTAACTATAGGATATAA
>LS563324.1:482364-496031 GCA_900490775.1 Pristionchus maxplancki | reverse complement strand
CAGGCCAACCAAGCCCTCTATCCCTCCGGGGTCGGTAAATTGGTAGTGACTTCGGTTGCAAAAGGTAACGTGCCCTAGAAGCATTGGGAAAGCAAGGGTATCGTATTCCCAGCGAGCAAGTCGGCCCACCGACGAGCACCACCTAGCGTAGTCGCTTTCGACTGTAAAATCGCTTGATGTGGCCGAACCTTTACCTTTTACCTTTACCTCAACGCGGGTAGGATACTCTGAGCTCATCGCTTTACGTTGTGGAGAAGATGTTTTCGAGCAACCAGTGTGGGATGGAACTTCTGGGATAAAATGACGGGGGATGGAACTAGAGCTCAAAATTTGAGTCGCCGTCTCTTCGTTCTCCATACGCTCTCGTCAGTAGACCGGGCGAGAGAGTGTGCACAATGAAGAGATGGTGACTCGTATCTCGAGTTCTAGATGGAACTTCCGTGACATAATGACTGGACCAAACCATATTCCCGCCCATCCAATGAGACGCGCACTCTGCCCGCGGGCTAGGCTTCCTTCTCCGCTCCGCTTGGCTCCTTCCTTTGTTGTGCGATACCTCGGCCGGGTCAAGCAATCAGAGCAACTCGGGTATTTTTTCCCACTGGTCCGCCCACCTCGCTCCCCACTGGGGGGTAAGATCAAAGGTGCCAGTGGGAAAAACACTGGGGGGCCACTGGGAAGATTTCTTCCCACTAGTCCCCCAAGGTATTTCCCACTGGTCCCCCGTCGGCACCTTTGATCTTTCCCCCAGTGGGCGAGTGAGGTGGGGGATAATTGGGAAAAAATACCAGAGAATACTCGTATCATTCCCTATCCTCTGTCTCTGCCCTGTTCCCTTCCGCTCTCTTGCACCTCCCGTTGTTGACTGTAGAGCTCGAAATACGAGTCACCGTCTCCTCATTCTTCGTACTCTCTCGTCAGTAGACTTGCCGAGAGAGTGTGCAAAATGAAGAGACGGCGACTCGTATTTCGAGGTTTAGTTGCGTGATCGCAGCTCGATCGCGCACGGGTCAACATGGGCAAACAGTCAAGAGAGGGCAATCTTATCAGTCCCGGTCTTGTATCTCTTATCTCCCCCCTTTCTACTCACATATCGTCATCTCACCAATCCTAACCATGGCAAGCGTTCCAATCGATGCGTCGCTATCGGACGAGGAGTCCAACTTCGAACTTGTCGGTGAGTGAGGTGCAATTCACATTTCGAGCAATCAATATGACAATTTAATCGTTCTTGTATCATATCTGTCCTTTTCCCCTCCGCTTTGCTCCTTCTTTAGTTGTGCGATACCTCGGGTCAGGCAACTCCTAGCAACTCCTCAAACCCAACCTTTTTTCCATGCGAGCAACATAGACGGGATTGCCTCTGTTCAGAATTATTAGTGTGCAAGCATGAGCAATTCAAGCCCAATTGCAGCTGTTGAATCTCCTGAGCTCGCGCTCCTTCGTCAGATGACTTCGGAGATTGCCCGACTTTCCCGAGCTATGGAGACATTGGAAATCGATTTAAAGGTGAAATCATGATTCTGCCTTTTAAATGAACACAATTTGAAGGAATTAAAGCAGAAAGCGGAGCTTGCGGAAAAGCAGAAAGCGGAAATTCACCTGCCATAAAACTAAGAGATAAGTCGTTGCAGGGCGATTTGTATTTACAAAGAAGATCGATACTCATACGCCAACCTGCACTTGCTGTCGCCTGGACCGTACGTTTAACAATAATTATAACTTTTAAATCCAATTAATAACTTTTTTTTAAAATCTAATAGGGTAAAATGCCGAGTATTCTTCGAGATGAGGATATTGTATCCGGACGAGGTGGAAATCTCGACAAAACCCCGTACTGTTTCCTATGATTCGGTGGCGGACGCGTATGTTATGATGGAGTATGTATTGCAATGGAGGTGAATATTGGTTATTTATTGCGCTTGTTATTACATTTTAAATGAAGAAACGACGATGTGCATCTCTTTTTAGAATGAGTACACTCATCTCATCTCCGAGGAGAAGGACACTGTCCTGGTGGAGGTTGATCTCACCGTGTATCCATCGAGTGATGCACCCGTGGTTGCTGTTCCGAGGAAGGAGAAAGTTGTCGAATGCATATAAGTGTTGTGTTTATCTCTTAATTTCCTGACTCATTCTACCTGAACATTAAGTGTACCTACAAACAGATTTTCTCTCACCGTGTATCCATCGAGTGATGCACCCGTCGTTGCTGTGCCTCCGAAAGCCTCCCAAGTTTCTGAACCATGAATTATGTATTTGTCTCGTAAATGAGACTTGTTCTTTATCTGTTACTAATGTGACCTAATGCTGAAAGATACCAATGATACCTCACCATCGATCTAAGCGACTGTCGTTGCCGTTCCTCCGAAAAAAAATTCCCCAATTGCTGACCCGTGAATAACTGTTCTTGTAATTATCTATCAACTTGTTTTTACCTCAAATTTGAACGTATCTTCATCCATCTATCCAAGCAACTGTCGTTGTTATTCCCCCGAAGGAAAAGGTTGTCGGTTGTGACTAATAAATATGTATTTTATTTGCTTTTTTCGAATAAAGCTTATCTATCCTCTGCATAGCTCTGCAAAAAAATCAAATGCAAAGCTTTCGAACCCAACTCCGTTGAGTTTCACTCAAATTATAAAATATCGCGTTTGCTTGGTATACAATGAGTTCTTTGGAAGTGGTAATTTCAAAATAATAATAAATGAATCTACGATCTGAATTCGTAGCATTTCTTACCGCCGAGAGAGCATTGCGAAATGAGAGATTGGTATCATTTTGCAAACCCTTCTTCAGCATGGGCAGATACCATTGATAAGGCACTCTCTTATCACTCCCGCAATCGCTGCCCCTCCCTTGAGTTTCACGCAAATTATGAAATATCGCCTTTGCTTGGTATGCGATGGTTTCCATGCAATTTGTACGTTCACAATTCATAAAATAATTAAAAATTTGTATTTGTCGCGCATAATAGTGTGATGGCGCCCGTTGGCTATTCGTTTTGCTATTCGTCTATTCGTTCCAGTGCTATTCCCCCTCCAGTGCTATCCGTTTCGCAATGGCAAGCACTGATTCCCCGCCTAGCGATGCTCCATCTTGCTACTCAGGTGCGATCATGTCAGAGATTGACCGACTTTCACGGGCATTGGAGGAGATGAAAGCCGAATTTGCGGTGAGTATGGACAATTAGCACGAATTAACTTTAATACTTTACAGGAATTCAAACGGACGACGGAAATCAATGAGCCAATGAGGATTATGGAGACGGTTTTTCATTTTACATTTTGGGGGTGGGGATAAAATATCACCTTTACAGGGCCTTTCCGGCAAGCACATCGCGCGATTCGCTGGCATCTCCAACCTGACTGATGACTACGTCTACTCGCCGTCGGTGAAAGTAGGAGGAATGGAATGGTAATGGTTCATTTGCTTCTGGAAGCTAATTTCAGATTCTGAGAAGAAATGAAATCTTGGATAATTGCTACTGAATTTGATCTGAGTGATTACTCTAGTCATAGCCGAGTAGGCTCAAGGTACAATTTCATTAGAGATAGCACAATTGCTACATTGCAGGGCGATATACATTAGCAAGGAGGAGGCGTATGACTATGCTGAGCGTTTGAGCATTTCGAACTTCTCAGCTGGACTGCGGTTACTTTCGCCAAAGACGTGCGTTTGATTGGATAAAATGCAGGACTGTTCGACATAAAATCTGACTGGCTCGACAATTTATCTTCTATGCATTTTCGAGCCTCACTGTATCGCTAGAGAGAGATCCGAACCAGAGACATTTCTAGGAATTGACGATGAAGTGACCCCTAACCCTCTGCAGATCCAGCACCGCCTCCTTCACCATCAAGCTGATCAGTTGGCGGTTGTACGACTCGCAAACCAAAGAGTATCTCCGCTTCGATTCCTCAACGGGAAAGGACAAGCGAGAGGGACTGAACATTCGCTTCGAGGTTGGTTTCTATTCTTCTTCTGTCCATGCCACTAGTGGGGAATGGTGATGAAGAATATTACACAATAGAAATGATGAAGAGTCTGAATGCGGCGAGACGCAAAGCTTGGGAGAGATCTCGAACACAAATGTACCGTTCAGGATCTCATGAGAGAGATGGCCAAGGAGGGAGATAACAATTCGATCGTCGTTGAGGTAATAGTTTTTTTCAAAGTCACTTTTTCAACTATTTATTTGCATTTCGTACGAAAGCCCAGCATCGGAGTTTCTATATTCGCACTGAATGTCTGTTAAATAAGAAAAAAACATTCCCCATAAAGAAATAAGTACGAGTTAACGTTCTTGATACAAAATTCTTCATTTGACCGGTCAGAGAGGAAGAACTCATTAACCATCGTTTAAAGAAGGAGTGGCACGACCATCTGGCCAACTGAGTTCTCGATGGGAGATGGTGTGGAGTAGTTACCCGATCACACTTTCGAAACTCCCATGTGACCATTTTAAGTTTGAACTGAGCTATAAGCGTTTGGCTGCCTGCCAAGCGGGCCTTGCGCGCAGGCACTAATCCGAAATGAGAGAGGGAGAGGGGGAATGAAGAGACCACACATGCAAATCGGCGCGCGCCGCTCGCATATTACAATTGAGAGGACGGTCGTGCCTCTACTCCTTTAAATCTCTGCAGGTAGACCTCACCATCCACCCATCCGTTGATGTCGCCCCCGTTGTCGTGGTGCGCCCGAAGGACGAGGTTTTCGAGGAGACAAATGACGGTCCTGCGCAACCGGCAATCGTCCCGTGAATGATGAATGCTAATTCATTCGTATCTAGCCTCGATCATTAATTTTGATGTCTCATAAATGTCTCTATTAATGTTCCTGACAGTGAATATTTCATTTAGACGCCCCGCTTGGTTTAGACGCCTGGTTGTTTTTTTTATTTTGTTTTTTGGTTGTCTGGATGTTTTGTTTTGGTTGTTTTTAAACGTTTGGTGGTTTAGACGCTTGGTTTAATTGGACGCATGATGAGAAGGGGACAAGCGACGCGATTTTCAGAGTTCATTGTGAGCATTTCCATCAATGCAAAAAAATGAAGATTCGCGTTGAGTTCACGCATTAAATGAAAGAAGGGGCTTGCTTGGAAATTCAATCGATCGGAAGTATGAGGCTGCACTAAAAAATATTTATGCTTGGCATCTTCTCTGAAAAGCGCGTCGCTTTTTAAAAGAAAAATTCACTCCCTCACCATCCATCTATCCATCGCTTCATCCACCAATCCGTCCCCCTCATACCCATGATATCCGTCATGCCCGGCCATTCTTCCTCTTCCTCCACCAATGCTCCCTCGTCCGACGAAGAGGCCGTCTTCGAGAATATTGGTGTGTAGAGAACGCCGTCTCTTCATTCGCACGCTCTCACTCCGGTTGACTAATGAGATAGTGTGGAGAATGCAGAGACTGAGCACGTCACCTCGTCTGGAGCAATGCTCTGACTCTCTCCACTTCACACACAGCCTCTCGCCTCCATGGCCGAGCCTCCATGAATGTCATTAGTTCCAACAGTCAATCTGCAGATAACCTTCCATCAGTGGGTGCTAATGACGCGCGGCTTCGACCTGAAAACATGCCACTGGAAGAAGTTGAGAGGGACAGGAAGGAGCAGCAGGACCCGATCGAAGCAACGACCGAGATAAATGATGCGGTGAGTGCATCCAACCTCTGCCCGCATGGTTTGGTCCACCTACCCTGCGGTCGCAATTCTAGTTGCCCAGTGGAAATGTGTTTCATGCAGGTCACCACCAAAAATGAGCCCTGCGAGACGGACCTCCTTCGACAGATGACTTCCGAGATTTATCGACTATCTCGAGTTGTTGAAAAGATGAGAGGGAATGTTGAGGTGATCATGGAACACTAGGCATTGTGTTTTCCCAGCAACTATCAATACTTTAGGATCTCAACAAGAACGCTGACGTCCCTGAACCGAAGGCAAATGAGAATAAGGTATGGAAAATGAAAGTTTGTGATTCGAAAAATTCCTTTTTTTAGATTTCTGCCACGTTCTCAGTCAGATTCACAGAGATCTCCCAACTGGCAGGCGATGATGTTTATTCGCCTGCCTTCGAGGTGGCGGGCATGGAGTGGTGAGTAGTTTAGATGCTTTCAAGATCAATATTTGGAGTGTACCACAATATTTGGAGGATACTTCGAACCTTATCTGCAGCTGATGTCGGCTGACGCGTAAGTTTTTTTTTTGCAAGTTGGACGGGAATCGAAATTTCTGGGATCTCTGACCCAGACCGTTCTTCAGAGGGCTAGAGTGGGAAATTAGTAGGCTGGGTAGTGGAGTTGCGAAATGACTAGAAATAATCTGAAGGAAAATCTGAGCCAGAAATCCGAAAAGTACGAGAATCAATCATTTGATACGGTACAAATGATTGAAATGATTGATTCATGAAAAATATAATAAGGGAATTCACTGGCACACTCAGGAGCTGCACGGTGTCCTTCCACATGCGAGTCGTCTGCCAGACGGGCGCAGGCAGGAATTTCAACATGCATCACCGCTATTTCGATGCCTCGACGATGTACAAATACGGTCTGGCCGACCTGTTGTGCCTTGTTCATATGGAGGTGAGCGTTTGAAATACGGGCCATCGCCTCTCCTCGTTTTCTACGCTCTCTCGCCTACCGGATGAAAGTGTGAAGAAAAGGCGACCCGCATTTCAAGCGCCTATCTAACCCTGTTATCTGTGACACATAAGCGCCCTTCGAATGCGAGGGCTGAGAGGCAAAAAGATGAAAATAATCCTTCTCAGAATCTCCTGAACCCCGCGAACGGCTACCACTTCGTCGATGACGACTCGATCGTCGTGGAAGTGGGCCTTACCGTTCACTCCGTCATTCATCGTGCTCCCGTGGTCTCTGTGACCCGAAATGCTATCGATAGAAAGGGAATCCCTGCCAACAACAAGCCGTCGAGAGAGTGCGAGTGCTCGATATTGTAACTTTTCGTAATGCCATCTATTCCTGTAACTTTTTCATCACAATATAATAAATATTTTCTTGACTGTGATGGTGAATTGCTCATTTTGGAAAGAAACTCATTGTTCCGGAAAGGCATTTGAGCTCAAGTGATCGTTGCGAAGAACAACTGAGTTGCGGTGAAAGGCGTAAGGGAAGCAATCGTCTGACTCTCACACTATCCCATGTTCTCTCGCTTCTCTAACCGACGATAGAGCATAGCGAAATGAGAGAATTAGGCCATTACTCGGTAAGAGGAAGGGATGGCCAATAATTATGAGCAGCGAGTTATGTTTCATGCAATTCAAGGCACTGATTGCTCGGTTATTCAATGCCATGTCGGATTTGACTCCACAAAAAATATTATCGAGAGCGTCGCTTGGCTCATTGCCAACTGCACGCGTCGAATTAGGCGTCTCAACGAAGCGTCCAAACGAAGCGTCTAAACGAGGCGTCTCAATTCGATCCTCATTCACTCTTCATCTTCATCTCCATCACTCCCTCACTTTTCCTCCCTAACTCCATCATGTCTCCCTCTCCCTCCATCGATGCTTCGGACTTCGAGCTGATCGGTGAGTATTCCATACCCTTGTCTCGTCTCCGACATTACGACTTCATTTTCGACTTCTCGCAGCCTAACTTGCTCCTGCATCTTTCAGATAACCTATCGACTGCTGGAGAGACTCACGATGGAGCTGTTGTGAGGGTCGAGAAGGCTACGAATGAACCTATCGAGGCAGGAAACGCTGAGGCGAAAGACACGGCGGTTAGTTGATAGAGCTGTTACTAGAGCGCTAACTCGACGGTTGCTGAGGCTCAAGCGATATTAAATTCATCTAGATCGAGCCACAGGCGAAAGATGATGGAACGGGTAACGCGAAAGATGCCGAGATCTCTCGACTTACAAAAGTTATTGAGGAGATGAAGGGAGAGGCTGAGGTGAGATCGCTATTTCGCATCAGGGTTAGATTTATCCCTCCCGACAAGATAGCATTGCAAAATAAAAGATCGTTTTTCGAAATACGAGAGTGGTTGCGTTTTTCTTCCCATGCCAGCACTGCCAGAGGGGATGCATGACATAGCGTAGGGATGGCTTGGTACGACAGGTGAGAGAGTGTGCAAAATGAAGAGACGGTTTTTGCGAAGCCATCACTAGAATAGAGAGTGTCAGACAATGGCAACGACAGGCATCTACTCCATTTCAGCCCAGCTCGAAAACTTTTTCTGCGAGATTTACCGGAATCTCCAAACTGACTGAGACTCTTGTCTACTCGCCGACCGTGCGAGTGGGCGGAGCGGAATGGTGAGGCAAATTTCATGACACTCCTGATTTCTCATGCTCTCTGGTCTGTCAGACCGAGCGAGAGAGCATGGCAAATGAAGAGAGTTGGACCATTTTTACAAGATTATTCAATGCGTTGCAGGTCAATCGCTGTCAGCAAGTCGAATGGATATCTCGCTGCTTACGTAGATCTGATGTCGGCCGAGTCGTACGCTTATTATTGTTATTGTTTATTTGCAGCAGCAACAACAACAAAAACAAAAACAACAACAAAAACATTGCAGAGTCAACGCATCATTCCGCATCTCACTCGTCTGCAGCAATGGTCCGGCGCACAGTCGCTCGCAGTTCGACAACAAATACTTATTCCTTGCCAAAAAGAAAAAGAACTCCTGGGGCTACCAGACGTTCAAGGGGTTCAATGTGAGGCTTTTTTCCATTTTCTCTCGCTTCTCCGACCCAAAAACGCGCGATATATAGAATTTCTGGAGAAGCCACCCCTAACCCCGGGCAAACATTTTACGACTCTCTCATTTTCGCATGCTCTCTCGCTTTCTCTGACAGGCGAGAGAGCGCATAATGGAGAGAGTCATTTCTCAATTCCAGGACGTCCTCTGTGCTTCCAACGGCTACCACAACGCTGAGGACGACTCGATCGTCGTCGAGGTGAGCAATGACTCTCTCATTTCGCAACGCTCTCTCGTCAGTCAGAGCAGCGAGAGAGTACGGGACAGTGAGAGAGGCAGACGATTGCTCGTTGAGGTCGATCTTACGGTGCACTCCAACGTCGACAGGGCGCCCGTTGTCGCTGTGATTCAGAAGGCGACGTCGGGTCTCGACGATGAGAAGAAGGAGGAGAGCAATGAGATGAAAGATATTCCAGCGAGCAATAAGCCATCGAGAACGTGTGAATGTTCTATTCTGTGATTATTTTTTAAATACCGCCATATCGAACTTTTGTACTGTCATCAAACCCTCCAACCCGCAAATGTCCTATTCTGTAATCATGCACCTATAAACTCTTGTAAAACATTCTTATTACAATCATGCACAGCTTTGAATAAACATTTTCACTGTTAATTGAATAGCAGTCAGCAAATGATTCAGACTCATTGATCCGAAGAAACATTTCAGTTCAAGCGAACATCGTGAGACATAACTAATTTGTGAGGGCGGAAAATTCGCTCCACTCAGTATCAATGGCTCTTGAACGATACCACGGGCCTCCGTTTAACAGCACTATTATGCCAACCTACTCAGAACCAGCAAAAGAAGATTCGAGAATTAACTATGTATGTTGTTATCACTTCATCTTCTCTGTGCAAAGATTCTCTTGTTTATTCCATCCACAATCCTATTCATACTCCTAATAGATCTCCACTGGTTACCACTAGAGTCCAGATAAGATTCGAGAACTAGCCATGGTGTTATCACTTCCTCCTCTTCTCTAAGGTATTGTGTCACTTCCCAGCTTCTCCCTATCCCCATTCCTATCTGTTTCCCTCTTTCTATAGGTCATACTCCTAATAGATCTCCACTCGTTACCACCAACTTGGCCAGAGAACGTGCAAAAATCCATTCAGCTGTTATCACTTCCTCTTCCCTACGCAAAAGTATTGCTTCTCTCATCCCCGATTCTCGCTGTTTTCCCTCATTCGACCATAGTTATACTCCTATTGGATCTTTACTTCCCGAATCTCGAGATGATTCGAGAACTAGCTATGATGTTACCACTTCCTCCTCTCCTTGCTAAGGTATTGTGTCACTTCCCAGCTTCTCCCCATCCCATTCCTATCTGTTTTCCCTCTTTCTATAGGTCATACTCCTATTAGATCTCATTAGTGACCTGAGGGCTGACTATGTTGCGATTTCGCTTTTTACTATCCCCCCTTTCTTCCTATAGGGGAAGCACGGGGTGATATGAAGGGCGCGACGGATGGGGTGAAAGGTCTAATGCACTGTGTGCTCTCATTTGTGCTGCTGGGGAATGCATGCCATTCGCTTTATCTGCTGACTCTCTCATTTCGCAGCGCTCTCTCGTCGGTTGGAGATGCGAGAGAGCAGGGGAAAGCGAGAGAGCAGAGGGTTTCCTTATCCAGGTCATTGTTACCTGGAAAAGTTGCATAGTATCAGCTTAGATCGCTTGATCAGGTCGGGCCGCATAGGTAACCCTGGTCATTTCACGTACTCTCTCGTCGCTCGTATCGTTAAGGGAGCACGCGGAATGAAGAGGTGGATTCTTCATTTCGACAACTCTATTCAGGGACAAGGTGTTGGGATCAGCTCCCTCGAGTAGAGAAAGGCAAAAGTAGATGCAGCTCCTATTCTCGTCCTCTTCTCGTTAACTCGGTGTGTGTAATTTACTGGTTATGCCATTCTCACAGTGCATTGCCGCCGGCTATTTTGACTATCGGGAACGGAATAGCCTAAGGAAAGGAAGAGTGTTACTCTGTTGCTTTGCTCGAGGAATACTCTGACTCTATCGCATTGTCATGCTCTCTCGCTGCTCTAACCGACGAGAGTGCACTGCTAAATGAGAGAGTCATTCCTCCCAGGGGGATGCCCCTCTTACAACTTGATGACCTTTGAGCGGATGGAAAAATCGAGCTTGCGAGTGTAAAGTATGACTATCTTCTCAAGGACTACACTATAGTTTCCTGAGTTACTTACTAATCCGAAGAATGGGTGTGTCAACCTTGCCGCAGGTCAAATTAGGTTATTGCCTAATTAGGAATGACCTGAGGGATCGCATGACTCAGCTGCTTGGGATGAAAGTGAATGCTTATGCCCTTCCCTCGTTCGCCCTTTCCCTTTCCTTGTTTGGTTCGCTTCCCCTTTTGTTCGTCTCTAATCGCGAGCGGTTCCTTTCTCCACTTTATCAGCGAAATCCTCGAGGATGGTCTGTCTCTCTCCATTTTACACGCTCTCTCGCTTCTCTAACTGGTGAGAGATCATGCAAAATGGAGAGACGTGGCCCCTCGAGGATGGAAAGAGAAAGGAGAACGCGGTGTAAAAAGCGGTCGATCACGTCTAAACGAGGATCGAAAGGAGAAAACGATTCGAAAGGGAAGTGGGTTGAGAGTGAAAGGAGGAACGGGGTTCGAGCGGCGGTCGAGAATCGAGGAATGAGGATTTATCCTTGAAATAGAAAAGCAGAGGCGGCGAGATATCATGGGAATGCGGGAGGGTGTGAGCATACTTTGCCCATTAACAGCACATTATAGAGATAGTGATGGATCTACGACAGTTGTTGAAAGTGAATCTCATCGTAGGCTAGGGATGGCTTCGCAAAAAATTGTCTCTTCATTTCGCGTACTATCTCGCCGGTCAGAGAGGCGAGAGAGCGCGCATAATGAAGAGAGTCATTTCTTGCCAAGCCATCCCTATCGTAGGCTCACTGCTGGGCTTCATAAGTCTGATATGTTTGCTGTCCCTCGACTATAATTATTATAGGCGAGGGGACATCGACTTAGCTGAACGGAGACTTGAGTAGTCGCAGACGATTTCTCTGGGAGTTCCCCAAATTCTTACTCGACTTAGAGAAGATGGTCTAATTCTTTCGCTACCAGGCCAGCCGTTTACCTAAGAGTCGTGACGTAAGATTAGAGACCATCTCAAGATCGGAGATGCATGTCGAGTAGTTGAAATCTATGGTCTCCGAGTGACCTTGTGCGTGGGGAAAACTGTAAGTTGAATACCGTTTTTGCACATTGCGAGTGGATGAATTGAGATCAAGTGAACAGTTTGACCGCTCATTGAGCTCTGACGTCGAATATTGCATCAATGTGGTAACAACTGAGGGGAATCCACAATGAGATTCCCGTCCATCCAGGAATAGCTCACGAGTAGCACACAAAGAAGTAAGAACGACAATGAAGCTCAGAATGTGGCTTAAACGTTTGAGACTCCTTCATATCATATCTGCTGAGGTAAATAAGAATGGCTTACAAGTCCCAGGCTCCTTCATATCATGCTTCTGTTGAAAGTTGAAGGAAAGATACGAAAAACGTCCATTACCTTTCAGACTGCTCAAAACATGCCATGCCATGGCTGTTTCTTTCGCACAGCCCCACTCTCACCCTTCCATGCCTGTTTTCACTCACCAGACCGGATCTGCCATTGTCACTCCTTACATGACTCAATTATTGAGTCTCCCTCTCTCCCAGCCGTACTTTGTGGTTGCTTAGTCTCTTCCCGAACGGGTTTTGTGGTTACTGCAAGGGGGGAGGGGGAGGTCCTCCCCTCCTCCTTTCACCTTCATTCCCCCTCATTCACTCTATCGCCGCCTATCAACCATGCGTCTCATTTGTCTCTCACTGTAAGTTTGTTTTTGTGTTGGTTCCAGTGGTACCGAGGGTGGGGCCTTGGTTTCATTGGTTTAGCAGTGGTACCGGTAATACCACCACCAGCTATGGTTAAACATTTCAGTGGTACCGGGGTTGGGGCTTTGGGTTACCAGTAGTAAACCGATATACCACTGATTTTCCATAGGTAACTTGCTGCACCAGAGTTGTTATTCCAGTATCCTTACGGTCTAATTTCAGACTGATGCTACTCATAATAGCCACCGTCTCTGCAGCACCGCCTCACAAGCACAGGGTAAGCATCTATTGTTTTTATTGTTGTTATTATTATTATTGTTGTTGTTATTGTTATCATATTATTGTTATTCAGCACCACATCCGCCATGAGGAGTCAAAGTCGCGCAGTCGTCGATTGGTGCCGCAGGATTCGCAGACGAGAGACCACCAGCTGCTCCTCTCCAAGCCTTATTGGCCCTGGCCATAAGCCGGCTCCGGCTCTGGCTAAAAGCCGGCCCTAGGTTACGGCCGTCATTGGCCCCTCTCAACGTTCAAATCTAACGAGAATCTCACTTACACGGGTGCCATATTTATGCTAATATTAATATCGTTATCGTATCGGGCTATTCAATTGCGCGTATCTATCAGGGTCGGCGAAATGAATCCAGGATAGTGAGGATTTAGAGTAGGGCTGGCATATGAAGAAAAACTCTCCTCATTCTGCGCTCTCTATCGCCGAGTGGACCGGTGAGAGAGAATGCGAAATGAGGAGTGCAATCTGTGCATATGCCAGCTCTTATTTAGAGGATTCATTCTGCTGACCCTATCTTACTGTGTTGTATTGTTAGATGAATAATAAACAGAATATTTTATTATCAACTTTGTTTATCATCAAGCAACATGTGACATCAGTTGAGACCCGTAGCGAATAGCACACTAAATACTAACAATATCATGGATATACTCCACTTCCATATCTCTAGGAAGGACGATTCAAGACGTCTCTCTCTCCTTTGAGCACACTTTGTACGTCAACTTCTGTCTGATCCGTCCGATCCTCTTGACTTCATTCACACATTTATTTCATCATCAAGCAACATGTAA
>LS563324.1:430972-470052 GCA_900490775.1 Pristionchus maxplancki | reverse complement strand
GACGTTCATTCTCATTATTCCATTGTTTTTTGTTGTGTCATGACTGCGAAGCAGTCTAATCGATAAACTTGATAAGTTACGATTCGATGAGTCAAAAGCACACAGGAAACCATCCACTTACGATTTTTTCAAGCGATTTGAACAAGAACTGATTGAATTTGCATGAGAAACCGACAGGATAAGGGAAGGGAAGAGGGGGAAAGGAGAGGGAGGGGAGAGAGATAGACTCCGCCCCCTCACTCTCTCGTCTCGGGTTTCCCTCCTCTCCCACAGTGTGATTCGCGCGCACGTTTCGGGCTCCAGCGCGGCTCAGAGACAAGATAATCACATACGGTAAAAAGGATGATGTTATTGGGACCACTAGGAACAGTATGACACCACTTTTGAACACATTGTGAGATATCGGCAATCTACGTTGCGGCCCCTAACTGTATGGTCATATCTTAATTAGCCGAAAAGGGGCGGGGCTTCGAATTTTAAAAACTCGAAAATCGGCTAAAATAAATGATGAGGTCGGGGTCCAAGGTTAGTGTTAGGATATAAGTCAGCGTCAACAATTTTTTTTGCCATTCTAGCAATGTTGCCTGTTCTTGAGTGGTTTTTAGCCAATTACAGCTCTAGGAATATTTTTGACAGTTTTCACCGCTGTTTATTCTGTCAAAATTAGTCTGTTGAAATCGGCTGAAATTGACTGTTTTTACCGCTGTTTTTTCTGCCATAAATATTTCACATATTTCCCACCGCAGAATAGATCTCAAATCCTTTCATTTCCCATTCGAAACATATTCAAAATTTACTCTTCTGACTCTCCTATCTTGCAATAGCCTCTCGTGGATAAGAGAAAAGAGGAGCCATGGGAAAGTGCGTAAGCCAGACCATTTTCCCTTGATAATTTTCCCTTGATTATTCCGCAGATTCGAATATGTTTCGAACGGGAAATGAAAGGATTTGAGAACTATTCTGCGATGGGAAAAGTGTGAAATATTTTTGGCAGAAAAAACTGCGGTAAAAACTGCCAATTTTAGCCGATTTCAACCGACTAATTCTGACAGAATAAACAGCGGTTAAAATTGTCAAAATGTTCCAAAAGTTGTAATTGGCTGAAAATCACTCCAGAACAGTAAAGATTGCTAGAATGGCAAAAAAAATGTTCGACGCTGACTTATATTACCTACTACCCTAGACATCAAAAACGCACTATTAGTTGGTTCGAATTTTCAATCGCAAACTGATTTTCACATTTCAAAAACCAGTTTTTATTTTTTATAAAATCTAAATCAAAAAACCGCTAAATGGCAATAGCACCACGTGGTAGAGCATAAAATTCCGCATCGAAAAAGGTAAAAATTAAAAAAATTTAAGTGCACTCACTTTTCGATCTTTGATCTCTAAGGTAGAACGAAAAAATAAATGTTTTTAAACACCCTAGACTTTGTGCTCATTTTGTAGAGCGCATCAAACCGATCATGGTTTTTAAATCTCTCTAACTTCTCAAGAATTGAATTTCATGAAAAATGGTCTACATTGGAATTGATCGGTTTGATGCGCTCTACAAAATGAGCACAAAGTCGAGGGTATTTTAAAAAGTTTATTTTTTCGACTTTCCTTAAAGATCAAAGATCAAAAAAGAGTCCACTTTTAAAATTTTGAATATTAGCTTTTCCTATGCGGAATCTTCCACTCTACAACGTAGAGATATTGTTGAGCCGCGGTAATGAGTTCCTGAATTTTAATAGGCCCCCTTTTGTCGTTATCTTGGTGATGGTGCGAAAATGCACTTTTCAGGCGAATGTAACGTCTTCAAAATACATTTTCATGAAAAATGGTCTGAATAAGAAATGACCGGTTTGATGCGCTCTACAAAATGAGCACAAAGTCGAGGGTGTTTAAAAACATTTATTTTTTCGTTCTACCTTAGAGATCAAAGATCGAAAAGTGAGTGCACTTAATTTTTTTTAATTTTGAGCTTTTTCGATGCGGAATTGTATGCTGTACAAAGTGGTGCTATTGCCATTTAGCGGGTTTTTGATTTAGATTTTATAAAAAATAAAAACTGGTTTTTGAAATGTGAAAAATCAGTTTGCGATTGAAAATTCGAACCAACTAATAGTGCGTTTTTGATGTCTAGGGTAGTAGGTAATATCCCAACACTAACTTTGGACCCCGACCTCACCATTTATTTTAGCCGATTTTCGAGTTTTTAAAATTCGAAGCCCCGCCCCTTTTCGGCTAATTAAGATATGACCATATAATGACCCATGGGACCCATGGGGGTATCATTGAGGACCCATGGGGGTATCACCAAAATAGTTTTGGTCAAGATCCGAGAGGTCGATGTCCGGCCCCTACTGGAATCTTACCGAGCCGGTCTCTTAATGTGTGTACCAATTAATGCTTGCATTGCCGGATAATACGTCTACTTTACCTACCTGAAAGAATAACGGGGACAATGGCGAGAAAGTAGGTGCGGTACTCCTTGACCTCGTGCAGTTTCTGAATTATGTTTGATCTTTGATCATTTCGAAATCCCCTTCCTCCTTCTCCGTCTGCATTCTTCATCTCTTTTACACAACAATTTATGAAAAATCTCGGAAATATTGTGAGGAGTGTTGATTGCTGATCTCTGATCCCGTCACTCACCCCCAGTAACCGACAGGCCTCCACGGGGTCGCTCACGTTGCAGTTACCGTACTTGTCGTCGGAGCCGCTCGGTCGGTAGTTGGGGCAACCTTTATGATTGCGTCATCATTAGGATATCAATAAATACCCTACTCTTGCTGGCTACAGTACCCCTTCATCATCAAGCAATCAATAAATGTGATATTCATAACTGGATGCAGTATCCTTTCATCATCGATTACCGTATACCTACATGGCCGTCTTGAATACCGTAATTTATTTTCCATCTTACATCATCCCTACCCAATCGTAACCTTGAAATATGGGAGGCATCGCAGACTGCACGAGGAAGCTGGCAGTGCTGGTCGATGGTGTAGCTACCATATCCAGGGCCGCCGTATCCCGCTTGTAGTAAAAGTCGACATCCGGCTTGAACGGCCAGAAGGGATCGTCGTAGATGACGTCGTAGGCCATCTAAGAATCAGTTAGCGATTGGCAGAGGCTAATCAATGCATCAATCGATAATTCAATAATGTGGTTACGGTAGTTACTGATAACGGAGCGATACGGTTGTCAATTAATCAATATTGGAATGATTATTGTTTCAACGGGAAGTGATAAGATTTCTTCCATGCGTCAGATGATATTCACGTGGATAAATGGACAGGGCAGGAAGAGAACAGGTGGAAATAACGATGGGTAGTCGGATTAAAGAATATAAATCGGGGCAATGGAAGTATCGAATGCACTAGAAGTTCAGTTAGATCACAGGAATCTAATGATTTGAATAGAAAAAGGTAGGTCAATTAAATAAATCAACCGCTCTCTTTTCTGTGCACTACCTATCGAATCGAAAGCAAGATGGCAAATCGACGAGAAGTGGAATTCAGAGAGATGAACGATGAATGCAATTTCCTAGATCAAATGCAGCATCGATAGTGGTTTTGTGGGTATTACCTCGAAATATAAATTTTTTTTCGTAAATTCACGTTAGAAAAACATTTTTTTGGAAATTTTACTTGAGAAAAATAAAATGAAAAAAACGAAAACAAAAAAAATACTGTAGAAATTCGTATATCATAGAAATAAAATGTTCCGGGCACACGATACACGCGTCTATCAACAAACGCGCACAAAACGGCAGACTCCGCACCTTTTTGTTTTTGTTTCTCATTGTTTTTGCATATATTGTGGTAGTTTTATTACATTAACTAACCAAGACATCACCGTGAACCATTTTGGAAAAGGCACAGCGAGTATTTCAGCGGTTCGAGGTTTTGTACAAACCTCGGACAGTCGGGAAACGGAACGTTTTATTCGTGGTGTATGCCAACATTTCTTGCGTTTATGATACCGTAACCATTTTTTGATAAGTCTTTTCTCGTAAATTTTTTTTCGTAAATTTTTTTCTGTAAATTTTTTATGGGAATTCCATGTTTTGTTAAATTTCATGTTATGTTATATTAATTCCAAATCATGTTAATCATAAATTTAATCAAAAAATTAACAAAAAAAGACTTTCTCAAAACTGATTTCCCATAAAAAATTTACGAAAAAAATTTACGAAAAAAGACTTTTCAAAAATCAATTTCTCAAGCGAAATTTACAGTAAATAAATTACGGTATCGTCTTTTCATGAAGCGTCTTTACACACTATTTGTTCTAATTAAAAATTTACAGAAAATTACTTTCTGAGGTGATTTTTCCGGAATTTTTTTTATATTCTTAGGTAGTACCGTTTTGTGCACTCGAATCGAAAGCGCATAGTGAAGAGATGGCAAATCGAGAGAGAAGAAGTGGGAATCCAGAGAGATGAACCAACAAACAAATACAGTTTCCGCACAAAACGCCAACTTTGAAGAAATAGTTTCCGAAATGGGCAAACAAATACGTATAGCGTGTGAAAATCAGGTAATTTTACCCGTCGAGAAAGGCTTTAGGGGTAGATCAACCCGGTAATCCCGAGCAAGAAGACAAATTTGATCCGAACAATGCTGTAAGTCGGCAAACATTAACGAACCGCTCGCGATCTCTCTACTCCGCATGCTCTCTGAGCGATCAGAAAGAAGGATAGAGATGACAAAACAGAGAGAAGAACAGTGCTCAAACGCTTCTGAATGGGCGGAAAATGGAGAGGGAATCAGACAGAGTGATAGAGTTCGGAAAACAGAGAGAACAGTGCACGAGCGCCTCTGAATGGGCGGAGAGACGGGAGGGATAGGAGAAGATAGCGATGAGTAATGCACCTCTATCCCCTGACCTCCCTCTGATCTACTTGGGTGATAGAGTATGGGAAATGGAGAGAGCGCTGAGCTGCTTACTGTGGGAGGATCTCCAGATGATGAGCTCTTCTCATGAGAGGAGGGAGATGGGAGGTATAAAACTCGGCCGATGAAACGCAATCAATCGCGAAAATGCGGGAAAAGCTGTGCTGGGAAGCTGTGATCACTCGCCATTTGCTTCTTGTGTATTGGGAGGGGGGGGGTTTGACTAGTGGATTGCAGGAGCGATGGATTGCAGGAAAAGGGAGGAGAAGGGTGATGGGAGGTATTTATGCGCGGGAAAACAGAAGAGAGTAGCATGTGAGCTACTGGAAAACAACACTAGAGGTGCGAATTGATGCGCCCATTTTGGTGTAGCTACCGTATCCCGAATAGCTACCGTAATCCGAATAGCTACCGTAATCCGAATAGCTACCGTAACCCAAAATGGTATGAATGATGAGTGTTGGAGACGAATTAGACGGGGAGCGGGAATAGCGCTTGAAAACAATAGCCAAGCCAAATTCAGCGAATTAGTCAGTAGACACAACAGGGTGGAGCTAAACGTGGAATTTGTTTGGAACTGCGTCGAAATGAGTATTAGAAGTTCGAATAATCCTTTTTAAATTGGCAAGTGTTGTCCTCGAACTGAACACGATTTTTAAATTGTCAATATTCACGAAAACTACATCGCTTTGGAAAGCAGATCAAACAATTAAACCTAGCAATAAATCACAAATCTGCCTAATTTGCATTTCACACGCTCAAAAGTGCGATCAAACTCAATTGTGCAATGCACATTGATAATGTGAATGAGATGGTCGCATGATAAAGACATATTGGAATTGATCAGCGAAGCCCAATAAGAAAGTTCGATGAATCACACATCTCCCTAGTTCAAATTCACACCCGACATCAAAGGTACGATTCATCAGTTCAAACTGTACAATTGAGCAATGCACACTGACGATGTGAATGAGATGGTTGCGTGATAGAGAGGGAGAGTGCAGACTCGGGGAAGGCAAATAATTCTTATCACTACTCCCCCCTGCCCTCTCCCCAGTCTCTCTGATCCCTCCCTGCCAATGACTCGTATCGTCGAGTCAAAATGATCAATCCATGCACTATAACCGGTTAGATGGAGCGAGATAGCATACTGAAGTGAGAGAGTCGTTGTTCTGTTGAGTCAAACTGAGAGATTGATAATCCACTTACGCGATGAACACCGTCAAAATGATTCATTTATTTTCCGGACCGGTTCCGCAACAAATAGCAATGATTCTACCGTAATCTCAGCACGATTAATACCTAGGAAGCGTATTTACATCAATCTACAGTAATCTGCCGTAACCAGTGTGTTTCAAAAGTAACAAAAGGATGAATATTTACATTAATAATCTACAGTAATCTAGCACGACAGATAATCAGACAGCAACTCCTCGCCCTCGTGGATATCTCTAGTGGACACTAGGGCGACTATCCTCAAGGGGATACCGTCGTGGACGCCGGCGATGCCTTCAGATGGCCGGTAGGTCACATACGGCAGCCAGCGACGATGGGCGATCGGCCAATCGACGATGTCGACGTCGATGTATTGCACGTTGCCTGGAATATAATTAAATAATGATTAAATATACAAATACAAGTAGGGTGCTCAAGACCAATTGGATATCAACTAGCTCGCAAGGATATCGTCTATTCTTGAAGCCCAAACTTGCAAGGGCCCTATATTGTCCCACTACTTTGAACATCTGCAACTTTAATTAATTAACGAAGTAATTAATTTTAAAAATAAATAATAATCACCTTTCTCGCTCCGGGCATCGTTGACGTACTGGCCAATGCTGAGGAAGGAGAGCGGCTCTCGCTCCAGCCAGGAGAGATCGCACACGCGATGGCCAAAGTCACGGTAGGCGCACGATCTGGGATTGAATATTTAATCATCACGTTAATATTAATAATAATAATGCAATTCAACATTATTGAATTAAAATAAATAAACTAATAATCATTTTAAAAATTCATTAGAAATTAGAAGCATGAGCCAAGACAAGGAAACCACAGACGTAAATTGTGTGAAAGGCTCACTTGAAAATACTCTTGGATATTCGTCGGTCGTTCCCATCGATCATTTGTCCATCCCTAGAAATTTTAAATATTTAAGACAATTTTATAAATCATAAAAGAACACACAACGGTTCACACCCTTGCTAAGGTAATTGTGCCACGAAATTACGTTATCAGCGATAATTTAAGAATTCCTTAGAATATAAGAGCTCACCTGCACTTCAGAATGAAGCTATTCCCCAGCGATTGGATGAGGATCGGATCGCCAGGGCCGTACACCGTGCCAGGGTAGAGGCAGCACAGTGAGTGCGAAGATATCGCGCCCCTGGAATGAATTATTTTGGTTAAACAAGCGAGATTAGCTAGGAAAAATCAAGTAGCTTTTATGCAGGAAATACTAACTTCCCTCAATTTTACGGAAAAAGTTTGTAAACGATTCGCCCACTCTAGCACCCACCAAAAATGATTTGAAAAAATAATAAAATAAATAAATATTGCTCACTTGGACAGAATTACTCCTTCTCCGTCACAAACAGTGCTTCTCGCCCGTCGTAGCTCGAATCCAACTTCGTCAAAGAGGATCGACCTCACTTCATGGCGTAGTTCGTCCGCACTCTTCCGTATTTCACTTTCGCCAAGTGCCGGATAACGAACTGAGTCGTTCAGTTTCGCAATGACACGCTGAAATACATAAATTACTTTCAGGTTTCGTATGCGTTGTATCAGAGATCAGAGTAACCCGTTTTAACGCCAACTCAGCTTCAACATATAGAAATCTCGGTCATTTGACTGCCAAAGGTGATGAATAGTTAAACAAAAATACCTTCAGTTGCGCCGAGACCTCCTCCGAATTGATTGTGATCGTCTTAGGTATAGTCCTTGGGTCCGTTCGAAGGATTCTTCCAAGAAGAAAGGGCGTGAAGCGACGAGCATACTCCTTCAATTCATTCATACGCTTGTGTCCTTGAAAGGAACAGCATGTGACTAACAAAACTTATCCCGATGGTCAAACAATCCTACATCTATGATTCGGAAAACAACACAAAATATTTAAATAATTAATAAATCGATAAAACATGAAAATTTAAAATATCACAAAATTTACAAAGAAAAACAAACTGTGCGTACTCTCACCACGCTTAACCTCAATCGTCAATCTTTCCTCGTTGCCTGCGTATCGGCTTTTGTAGTACCCCGAATCCAAGCAGGGAATTTTTGCATGCTCAAAATCGGGGTATTTTCCTTTTTTTACCTAAAATTTTTCGTTTTTGTAATGTTTGAAATAGTTTAGATAATTTTTCGTTCTGGATTTTTGTTGAATTTGATGTTGCGCTTCTCACTAATACATGTCGCTATGATTTTAACACTAGGTAACCTCAAATTCCGTTCAGAACTCTCGGACGTCGGGCAATCATGTCTTCGGCTCACCCCATCACCAAGAAGAAGAAGGCCGTCCAGGATGGAGTCTTCAAGGCTGAGCTGAACAACTTCCTCATGAAGGAGCTCGCTGAGGACGGATACTCCGGTGTCGAGGTAATTTCTTTGGACATTATTATTGACTAACGCTGGCTGGTGTGAACGATCGAGAAAATTATGCGAGTCATTTCGAACTAAAGAAATCGAAATTTCAGATCCGCCGTACCCCTGCTCGCGCTGAGGTCATCATCATGGCTACCCGCACCCAGTCTGTGCTCGGAGAGCGCGGACGCAGAATCAAGGAGCTCACCTCCGTCGTCCAGAAGAGATTCGGATTCGACGAGGGAACCGTTGAGGTAAATTTTTGTTTTTTGCTATTTTATTTGTCAATTAATTACATTATCTATTCATTGGGATTGCAGCTCTACGCCGAGAAGGTCTCCAACCGCGGTCTCTGCGCTGTTGCTCAGTGCGAGTCCCTCCGTTACAAGCTTGTCGGAGGTCTTGCCGTCCGTCGTGCTTGCTACGGAGTTCTCCGATTCATCATGGAGTCCAACGCCCAGGGATGCGAGGTGAGATCTTTTAAAAAATGTATTGTAATGTTGCAGGCCTACCATTTCGGATGTTCTCAATTTCATTATTTTATAGTGAAGCAATAATTAATTGCAGGTTATCGTCTCTGGAAAGCTCCGTGGTCAGCGTGCCAAGTCGATGAAGTTCAACGACGGTCTCCTCATCCACTCCGGAAACCCCGTCCACGACTACATCCAGCAGGCCGTCAGACACGTTCAGCTCCGTCAGGGTATGTAAAAATGATTTAATATTTTATTTGTCGAAGTGCAGCTATTGTTACTTTTTTTCATGTTAAATTAATTATTTTCAGGAGTCCTGGGTATCAAGGTCAAGATCATGCTCCCCTACGACCCCACTGGCGCTTCTGGACCCAAGATGCCCCTTCCCGACCAGGTTAGTATTTGGGACACCACTCGCTATTACTGGGCTGCGTTGAGTAGGAGTCTGAGGGTCACCCTCTTTCACCAAATTAGCTGCCCTAAATAACTGGTTTCTGTACTACTAGCGAATCTAAATGTGATTTTCTGGTGTAGAAGATATCCGACATTAATGGTTCTATTTCAGGTTCACATTGTCGAGCCCGCCGAGGACACCACCCCCGCTCAGCCCCATTCCGAGCACAAGCAGGAGCCCAAGCTCGCCATGCCCGCCGCTGCCCCTGTTGCCGTTGCTCCCTCTCCCGCTTATTAAGCTCGGGCCTTCGTTGTTATCTGCCCTCATCACTCCTTTTGGAATGTTACATAAACTTGTTGTTGTTATCTGAAGAAAGAAGTGATGATTTTGAACAGTTCAGTCGTTCACACAATATCTCAACAACAATATGCAAAGGAATTGATTTTATTATCGAATCGAAGGGGGGACGCGAGCGTTCTTTCACTTTTACACTCGCACTTCTTTCTAACCGGTGCTCTTCTCTTCGTCTTCCGAGATGTGAGTCTCCTGCTGTCTTGTACCCGTTTGGGAACTCGTTTGGGTTCTCGTCGCTGCTCTATTTCACGCTCTATCATATCAGTGACATGCGCCCTTCCGTAGTTGGACTGCACCTTACTCTGTTGCTAGCCGTGTAAGTTGATTCGTCTGATTGTATAGGGGTGGAGTTGCGAATTAGGCTCAATGCGGTTCTCTGCACATTTTGATGTCGTTTCGCGAACTTCCTAATGGATAGGCGGGACTTGCGGTGCCTACTTGATCACTAGTGGTGGAATGCCGACCTCACGATCCGCTTCGAAGCGTTCCGCTGACTCGGACGTTGAAACTGCCGCCAAGATCACCAAAACGACGGAAGACGACGCGGAGTAATGATCTATCCGTTTTGTGTTTTGTCTCGTGCACTCTGACCTACCAGAGCGGGTCAACTCTGCACACGGCTCACTGGGCATTTGGCATTGATAGTTGTCCCTCGTCTCTTGTCGATTTGTCCCCTCCCCGTCTCTCTTTAGTGGTTCACTATTGCGCTGCTGCCTTTTCAGTTCTAGGTTGTGGTGGTTTGCATTCCATTTCGTTCATTATCGATTGATTTTGCGTTTTCAGGAAGTTCTCGGTAGCAAAGATGGCGTCCACGATCACCCGCCAGATCATCCAGTCGGCCAAGGCGCCCGCCGCCATCGGACCTTACAGGTACTTTCTTAATTAATTAAATAATTAGTTAATTAGAGGTGGTATGGTAGAAGAGTTACTGTAGAAGGTAGCTAAAAATGCGGCAAAACATTTCGATCCTGGCAGGACTCGAACCTGCAATCTTCGGTTTAGGAGACCGACGCCTTATCCATTAGGCCACAGGACCACATGGACACTGCGCGCTACTTCGCTCTCAGTAGGGCGACGCGAGAGAGACGGCGAGAGGGCGAGTGGGAGCGAGTAGGGAGAACGGGAAAACTTCTCTTGTTTGCGTTTCGGTTTCAAAATAGAACAAGTAAATATTTTGGATAATTTTTGAGTTCGATGGTTAGTTGGGAATAGCGTGCAGTGCTGGTTCGCGTGGGTGTGAGAATGCTCCATCGACAAGAGAGTTGTTGTGGAACTAGTTGCACTAGTAAGTGTCCATTCGATTTGTGGTGAGGTGTGGCTAGGAGAAGCATTGGTGCTGCTACTTTACGTGAATTGAAGTCATAACAGTTCGTTAAAAGAGAAATACGCGAAGGATAAATAGAAGAGTGGGGAGACCCGTTCAATGATAGTACCAAAACAATCAGTGGTCAGTGTACATAGCATCCACAATTCCTACCGTAATCTGATCGATAATTGACAATCAATAATGCCTCTGCAGCCAGGCTACGCGCTTTCTTGATAATCAATAATCCAACCGTAATCACTAATCGATAATGTTCCTTACCGTAATTTAATCAATAATCACCATTCCAGCCAGGCAGTGCGCGTCGGCGACACGATCTACCTGTCGGGCTCGCTCGGCCTCGTGCCCGAGACGATGGAGCTGGCCACGGTACGGTAGATTACGGTATTGATTTTTTGGAATTACTGTAGTTTTGTGCGATGCCGTGGTAGATGCTGTAGCTGGCCACGGTACGGTAGTCTTGGATTATGGTATTGATTTATTGGAATTACTGTTGTTTTGGGCGAGGCCGTAGTGGATGCTGGAGCTGGCCACGGTTCGGTAATTGTTGATTGTGATTACGGTAGTTATTTGTTGGATTACGGTATATTATCGATTGAATTACGGTTGATTGATCGGTAGTGTAAGGGTACGGTAGCTTGGGATTACGGTAGATCTATGGATAGTTGAACTATGGTAGCTCTCACAAGGGTTGCTCGTAAACGAACATGTCAGATGGAGATTAAAGAAAAATAGTTTGCGATATCTAATGATTACTGTAATAATTAGATACGAAATTCCCTTCAGGGCGTCGAGGCGCAGACGCACCAGTCGCTCAAGAACATTGGCGAGGTGCTGAAGGCGGCCGGCGTGGGATACGGAAACGGTACGGTATTATTGATTTATTGATTAGGAATGCGGTAGACATACAAATATTGGTGATGGCTCGGTATTAATTTGGCATTTTTGGCTTTTTAGTATGTATTTTTTTCCCAGCGTATGTGTCCAACATTGGATAGTAGAATTTTGTTAGTTCATATTTCCAGTACGGAATCTGAATCTACCGTGTTGGATCGGTTGCCGAATCATGGGCGTAGTAGGGAAAACAGTGATTTCCAGTGGCGGTTGACAGTGAGATTAATAGATCCAGTAATACAGTATGAGACAATCAATAAATCACAATTTACGGTGCCGACAATTATCGATAATTACCGTATTCTTTCCAGTCGTGAAGACTACGGTGCTGCTCGCGTCGATCGACGACTTCGCCACCGTCAACAACATCTACAAGGAGTACTTCACGGAGAAGTTCCCCGCGAGAGCCGCCTATCAGGTCTGGGTTACGGTAGTTATTGATTGATAAAAGTTTACAGGTGGGGTAGGGTGGTATTACGGTAGTTAACGATCTACTATGTTTTGGGTAGATAAAATAGTTTATTCCTTTTTGGATGGGCTATTCCGACTTGTTATAATCTCTGAGGATAGGGACGACGTTATGAGCAGATCGTGAGACTGAGACACACCACCCACTCTTTTTACATCGTTGCCAAATTCAGCAACAACCTTATTAATGAATAATTTTTAATTAATTAGTTAATTAATTTCCTTATTAATTACAGGTCGCCACTCTTCCCAAGCACGCGCTGGTCGAGATTGAGGCGATCGCCGTGGCCGGAAAGATCGTGGACATCTAAGGGATCAAAGATCAGAGATCAGAGATCAATGATCGACCCATCCACAGTTATATAATCATAGCCCCCTATAGCCTCCTGCCCTAATCGTTTTGTAATCGTGTTGTGATACAGTAGTAGCCATGTGTTGTTAGAGGAATCTAATAAGAGATTGTGTGATGAGTGTTGAGATAAATGAGATTGTTACAGGAGCAGAGAGGGCAATAGGTGTGAAAACGTGCAGAAGAATGGAAATATGGATTGTATTCGAGTTCCGGAAGGAGAGAAGTGGAGTAAAAACATGCGAAAACGTGCAGCAAAAGGCGATTCACGATTGTAGGGTGTTTGCAGAGAAAAGGCAAAAATTTCGACCCTGGCAGGACTCGAACCTGCAATCTTCGGATCCGAAGTCCGACGCCTTATCCATTAGGCCACAAGGCCACGAGAGAGATGGAGCGCGCGGGACACTACACGCCAAGGGGTGTTCCCTCTCGCTGCCTGTCTCCTCCCTCTCGCCTTTCGCGCACGTTCACAAACCCTCTCCACTTTGCGTGCAATCTCGCGGCGCCTGACCGGCGAGAGAGCGTGCCGAATGGAGAGAGTAATGTTCAGGGAGAGGAGGAGAAAGGGCGGCTCTGGAGTTTCCGGTTCTCGACTCCGGGAAAGAAATACCCCTATGATTCCGGACAATAGGAAGAGGGGGGAATTGAGAGGTAGTTCAGAGAAAGAACATGAGCGCATTCATTCCTCGCCCCTCTCCACTTTGTGTGGCGCAGGGAGGGGAAAATATGCGTGCTTTCAGTAAATTTTCGAGAATTTTCCAGGATTTCATCATAGTCTGGCCTAGAATAGGCACTTCTAATAGCTGGATCCTGAACATTTCGTAACCTTTCTGTCCGGATTTCGCTATTTTCGTCTGCTACCTTCCAATCAGTCACTTGTAGCACTTTCCAGCCGAAAAAACGGGGAAATCATTCGATTTATCGATCCGGTTTCAGTTAAATTGAGGAAGTTTTGCGGCGGTTTCTTTACTGTTTAGGGCGCTGAGAATTGGTGATTTAGTGTAGAGAACAGTCAGAGATACGAGAAATCGGTAACAACTCGGTTCCTATCTCTCCCTCTCCCTAGCTATCACTCGATTTCTACGCGAGTGAGCTATTGGGTGGAACTCCTTACGTGGTCAGTTCGCGGAAATTCTTGCAATTGACTGTTTGGCACTTTCGCGGATTTTCTCTATTTGTCGTGTTCTTTGCATTCCTGCGCAATTCACCCGGATCATAGCAACTGTTTTGTAAGTCTCTGTTGTTTTTCGTGCTAATCTCTGCTAAGAATCCTCGAATTCGCTCCCTTTTGCACCAAACTAACCACACTTTGGCGGGCGGGAATTTGAACAATCCGCAGACCCTCTCATTTCATAATACTCTCTTGTCCGTCAGAGAAACGAGAGAGCATGGGATAGTGAGAGAGCCTGTCCACAATTCGGTATTGTGGATAGGTGTAGGCGATGCTGTTTGAGATGCGCCGCCGAGGCGTTTATTTGATCTAGCTCCTCCCGAGCGCAAAATCCACGAAACTTTTGATAGCTTATCAGTATCTAGAACTTTAGAACGTTTTGGGCGCATTGACTACTTTATCCCTACTTTTATTGATAGTAAACTGAATATTTTAACTCGCTGCTAGCGAGCGAAAGTCGGCGAAACTGATGATAGCTTATCAGTATCAAGCAGCTCTTGGGTTACGGTAGGTTTATCTATCGCTAACTGGCTAATTTACATCGTAGGTCATGGTGGGCGAGAGTGCAGGCGAAATTGAGAGAGTCAGGTACCGAAACTCCGGTTTATCGATCGCAGACTGGCTTATTTACCTCGTAATCCAGAGCGGGCAAGAGTGCAGGCGAAATTGAGAGAGTCAGGTACCGTAACCCCCGGCTTATCGATCGCAGACTGGCTAACCTACTGGCAAGATCGGCGCAACCTTCGAATGCCGCACCGCTTCCTCTGCTCATATGGAGATGAGAAAGGGCGATAAGGGCCGAGAAGGTTTCCCCGCGTATTCTCATACATTCCAACCACTTATTGAACTTATTGCGCCCTTTTGTACTCCTTTTTACGTGAATCCGAGAAGATCAAATGTAGAAGAACTCAAATGTAGAAGATTAAATGTAGATGAACTAGGTTTGCTTCTTTTGCGCATTCCAACCACTTTTTGTAAAATTTAACTTGTTTCGCGTGAATTTTTAGTAAGAGTATCCTTGATTTGGAAGATTAGTTTTTAGATAAGCGCCGAGAAGGTTTCCCCACTTATTCTCAAACATTCCAACCACTTATTGCTCTTATTTCGCCCTTTGTCCACCTTTTTCCAATTTTTTGCGCTCATTCAACAAGATTGATCAAGATGACGATTCTCAATTGCGCCGAAAACCCCATCCTAATTTATTACTCGCAACTACGATTCCGAGCCATCCAGTCTGTCTCTATTGCTCCCTTTGACCCTAATTCACCTTTAACATTCTACTCTCAATGATCACAAGTACCCAACTCTTAGAGGAATGTTCTGATTCTCTTTTTTTACATGATATATCGCTTCTCTGAACGGCGAGAGAGCATTGTAGAATGCCCCTAGCACAAACCGAATCTGATATCATCTGTGCTCTTTCTTGCCTATCATACCTTCGAAGATCAGCCGACACTTCGCCTGTGCGATCTGTAGGTTCCTTTCGATCTTCACGTGAAGTTACGAAGTTGTTTATTTTTCCAGTATCAGATAGTATCTGTTTGTTAATTGTTCAGCTTAGTCATGGCTCGAGATAGGTGAACAGCACGTAAATTTCTGAGTTAGGCTACATACAAAATGCTAAAAAATTCTGAAAAGATCGGCAATGATAGTAATGTGTGACTTTCCGTTGCATAAATCTTCGAATATTCGATTTCCCTGTTATTCATGAGAATTTGTTAATCTGTTCTCACTGATCTACTGATTTTCACGAATATCTGTTAGCTCTTGCTTATTGTTAGTCATTGGTCAACTCTTTGACGATACTGCGCACATAATATGGTTGGAGTTTGGTGCCATTACCAGGATTATCTACTTTTCCAGCACAATCGTACTGATTGACGCGTTTGAGATAGCAAACGTCTCTGCAAATACTTCGATTACCGCTTTGATGTTCCTTGTTCATGATTATTCCTCCAAGTGATCATTTGATTTCTACGGTGATCTGTTAGCTTTCCTCTTACATGTCACTAATCATCACTTCGAGCAGCCTAACCATAATTATGTTCAGGATGTTGTACTGTAACATAGCACTTTGAACTACCATCCATCATCTATCATCAGTCGCTTTTAAAAACGTACTTTCGAAGACGGTTGCTCAATGGTGTCAGGATGACCATTACTCGTACTCCCGGTACCGCCACCTGGTTCCATTGTACCATCACTAGGAAATCGGTTTTTATCCATTTCCGTTGCCAGAATTTTCGAATGATACCGCCCACCGCCACATGGTTTCGGTTTCTTGGCCAACCACCCTGCGATAACCATATGGTTTTCTTAGAAATCAGGAAACTCTTGATGGTTGTGTGCTGACTTACAATGAGATTGAATGAGTTTGACCCTCCACTGGTTCCTCAGTCGTCCCTTTGGCACCATCCCATGATCCTTTTGACCTACCACTGGCCTCTCTCTTGCGCTCTCCTGACACCTCTGTTGCTTTTCAAAGCACACGCTTGCGCTGTTCAAATGTCATCATTTCGCTCGTTCTTTCCTGCTGGTAAAAAGAAAGGTAAACTTGTGCGAACAGCACCAAGCTACACTCAATTTCTACATGATTTTGAGGAAACCGCTTCTGAAACTGTAAAAAATGCACTGAAACAGGATCCTTTTTGCGTCATTTATGGCGGGAATTGTCTAAAATTCGGCCCAGATAGGTGCTGATCTTTTCGAACCCCCGCACGCGCCCCATTGTAGAAGCATCAGTGTCCTCCCCCTCTCGTCTCTCCATTTGCCACAATCTCTACAAGGTAAGAGAGAACGAGAGAGCACGTGAAACGGAGAGAGACAGACTCCTCCCATGAGTTTGACCTACTGCTTATACTCGCGGATTATGTGGCTACCTCTTCGCCCCTTTCTTCTCACGCCTCCCATCTTTTTCGACTGCGTCGATGCTTTGAAGCACGTGTTTTGAAGCGTTTTCGAAAATCCTCATTCTAAGATTTCTAGGACTCAATAATTATACTTTTCCGAATGCGTTCGATGCGCGGAGGCACGTTGTGAGTTTTATAGATTTTTTTCTCACACGTTCCCTCGTTGTTGATTGCGTTCGTTGCGATTTGCGTTGCGACAGGTGGATTTTTCGCAAGACATCATTTTGAGTTTTCTTGGATTTAAAATGTATCTAGTACATAATCTTGCTCCTTCTCACATCTCCCTTCTATTTTCTAGTGTTGCGTATTAGCAGCAGCGGCATTCTAACACTAAGCTCTGCCACTCGCGAGTCATTGATCAGTTCATTCACACTTTTTTTTATTTCAAAGAGTTAAATCACTGTTTAATTATAACATAACGCCGTGCTTTCACGCATCATCCCCATACGTGCTCGTTCGTTTTTGAGCATAACCTGAAACGCATTCCAATCTCGAATGAAATCTCGAATGAAAATTATGAAATGCGCGAAACCTTTATTTGCTGAAGTAGTTGTTCCTTCAAATAGACATGTTCTCATTAATTGTATTATTTTCCCGTTACGAGACACCCATTGATTTACTACTCCAGCTCATCCTTTCGTACTATGCCTGAAACTCATGCCAGTCTTCGAACTGGGGGGGGGGGGGGGTGTATCATTTTAGAACTGGTCATGTAAGAAAAAAAACAAAAAAAAACACCCCCGAACTGGGTCTCGTATTCTGTAGAGACGCGTAAACACTGAACGGCTCTGAGGATCATGCCAAAAATGACAGAAGTTCCGGGGTTTATCATGTGGATTTATCATGTTGAAGTTTGTTCTTTTTTCGGAGATGGGGCAAGTAACAATTGAATCTGCTCTGCCTCATTCCCTCTCGTAGCACGTCTGAAACTCACTCCAATCTCCGAACTTCACCCTGCGCTTGGTTGAAAAGCGTAGACTATTAACAGGGTTTTTAATTTGGAAGTGTCTTGTAGTTATTTTCCGCAGAGCAAACTTTCACCGATTGCCTGTTCTCGTTCTCATTCCCTCTTGTCCCACGTCTGAAACTCATTTCACTCTTATAAGATATTCTATAGAATCCTTTTGTAAGGTGACGATTCTGTCCCTCAACGCTCCCGAAGGGATGAACATGCTACACTCACTCGGCCCTGTTTGCTCGCACCTCTTGACCGTCGCCTTAGGGGTTCTAGTCCCTATCTATTCATACGCTTCTCTGACACTATTTTTCTAGCTCGCTGACCTATTCAGGAGCACAGACTCTCTTCAAACCGCGCACTTTCTCTCGCGAAAAGATAGCAGAACGTGCATTCCAGCACTAGAAACGCCCATTCAGAACCTATTCTTCCCTTTGCCGTCTAGACTCTAGCCGGAGATAGACAATGCAATCTGTGGAGTGCATTCGCCTTCAAAGGAGTGCAACTGTTTGCTAGCCTATTTGCCGGCTCGAAAGATCACGATCTGTTTGCCGGTTTTGGAGTGCTCCCGGCTTCCGGGTGCAATACACACATTTCGGTCTTCCTGTGCAATACACACTTTGTGCTCTGCCGAATCGCTGACTTTTCGCAATTATTCCACCTTCAAAGTGATCAATTATGAGCACTTTGAAGAGACGGAATGTGGAAATTATCTCGAATACTTTTGAGACATTACTAGGCAATCATTTTCGTATCGCGCACCTTGGAGTGAAGATCTTATCAGATTTATCAGCGAGGGGTTATAAATCTCTTCCTCACCTTGATGGGAAGAGATTGATGGATCTGAACTAATTTATGGACGTTTATATAGGCAATTTGGAGCGCTATCTGCACCTTCTATTGCTCAGATTACGAGAAGAGTGCTTGCAGTAGTAACATCTATCTGTTTATCTCTTCGTCTGGCTTATTTCTTTTGCTTCTATTGCATTTCAAGGGAATCTAAGATATGGGTGTTCTGATCCCTTACAATCAGCCTCAAATTACAAGCCCATGCAGTAATAGTGCACATCTGAGCACATCCCAGCTCTGACTCATCTGTCTATGCTACCTTAGCATTTCATAGTCCTATGAAGTTATTGACCGCAAATTCGCATCGAATTACAAGCTGCAGTAGTGATAGGGCACATCTGCCTCCTTATTTCCAGTTCTGACTCACCTGTCTATGCTAGCATCCCAATCATGCAACCCCTTTACATTCTGTAATTCCCTGATAGTTCGCAACTTCTCGCAGCCTCAAATTACCGACCCGTGCAGTATTAGAGGGTACATCTGTGCACACCACTCTCTGACTCGCTTCTTTCCCCGGGCGCTAGCATCCCAATAATGTAATCCGCAAGCATCTCATCCTATGATAGTTCGCAACTTTACCCCAGCATCAAATTGCAAGCCCCTGCAGTAGGAATAGGGCACACCTGTCTTCAGTGGATCGCCTCTGTGACTCACCTCTAGGCTAGGGTTGGCTTGCCAAGCAAGATTGCAAGATCTTGAAAATACATAACTTAATTATCCCCCTCGAAGCAAGAACAATGAAGTTCTTGCCAAGATCTTGGTTCTTGAATTGCTCTTGGAATGTGTCATTTTTCGTCTCTATTCGCGAAAGAGTTGGTCGGAATCGACCGGCGCTAGTTGAAAATAGAGAGCGAATGAAATGACAAGATCTCGAATCTTGAATTGCTCTTGGATCTTGAATTGCTCTTGAAATAGAATTGGCTCTGTGCCATTTCTTGGCAAGATCATTCTTCGTCTTTCCGATCTTGAAAAGCGGTTTCAATCTTGACAAGCCAACCCTACTCTAGGCTAGCATCCCAATCCACACCTTAGGATCCCTTAGTACAATGATAATTTGCAACTTCTCCCAGCCTCAAATTACCAACCCGTGCAGTATTAGATGGCACATTTGTGCACACCACTCTCTGACTCACCTCTCTGGGCTAGCAGGGGGCAAGCTATTTTAAAGGATCTTCAGGGCCCAGAGAGATCGGGATCGCAAGAGCGTGTAGGGATTAGAGATCACTCTGGGGCCTCGGGGCACTCTCTCCGATCCCTCTGGTCTCTCGCCGGTCAGAGCAGTCGAGGGGTCTGATGTGGTTTGGGGATCTCCCTTCTTCACCCATCTGTCTTTTTGATCCCTTTGCACTGATTGGAATGTCTCATCTCTTTTCTGAGGAGATATCGCATTATTAATAAGCGATCTTAATCAAATAAGCAAAATAAATGGAAGATTTGTCACGCATGACTCACAGTGCACTGTGCGCGACCTTTAGCTGGCTCTATTGCTTGGCTCTCTCCTTTTTGCGTGGTCTCTCGCGCTCTCTGACCGGCAAGAGAGCAGGGAAGGAGGAGAGAGCAAGACATTTAGCACCTCTTCTCTCGCTCTGAACTCTCCCTGGAATGTTCTCTTTCCTCTCTAATTGCTCTTGCTTCCTAGCTCTTGCTCATGTTTTGCCGCCTCTAACCTTTGAGGGTTGAGAGCTAATATCCGACTGTCTTTTGCTCCTACGTTGTTTTCTCAGTGGAAAATGGCCCTTTCATTACACGAACCTGATATTCAGAATTGTGTAGACAGAGTGAAACCCATCAGAAATACGGCATTTTTTCTCATGTTTTGTTGCCTATAATCTAAGAGGGCTACTAATTTCCGGCGACCTCTGGCTCCCACATTTTTGAATTTCCGTTCCTCATCAGTGTTGGATATAGAGGAATTTCGAGCTAACTGCTGGCTCTGACAAGACGTCCCCTTCTTCAATGTGATCTTATATTTTTTCTATTCACATGACCCAAACGAAATTACTCAATCATAGCTTTACAAAATTGTATAGATACTGTGAAACCTATCTCGCTCATGTTGAATGGCATTCCAATCTGTCAGATCCCGAGATCTCCTGAGAGCCCCCTTATTACACCCGACCGTCCCCCCCACCCTATCCATCTCTATCGATGTCCCGATCTCTCACTTTCCCATGCTCACTCGCCGGTCAGAGAATGCTTAGATGACGAGAGGCTAACAGTCAGATCCGGCACGTATCGTCCCACTGTTCCTCTCGATCCATCGTACGTTGGCATACCGCGACCTTACAGTACTCTACCGTATCCCACCGTACCCCACCCTCAACCTATCGATAACTGAGCACCCCACTCGCTCCCGCTGCTCATTTCGATCTACATAACTCCTTCTCTCCCTCCTCCCTCCCCCCCAATTCCTGTTCCCCCTCCTCCCTCCCCCATCCCGAACTGTGCGCACGCCTTAGGGGCTCTGTCTGCACGCACGCGCATTATTGATTCCTTCTTATCGACTACCGTAACCCTCTTCACGCACCACCATTTCCGATCGCTAACTGACTGTAAATCATGGTGTAGTGCAAAAATGTCGCGTTTTGAGAGTTTTTGCGATTTATGGCGCGAAATTCGAATTTCGTACCTTCGTTGGAGAGATACGTTATCGAGTTCATCCGCTCCTTGCCTGATCTCTGCACGCTAGCTGTCTGCGATCTCTCGATTTTCCTTCATCTCTCGCTTTCGTCTGCTTCTCTGCGCCCTCTCGCTCCCATGTGCTCTCTCGCTGCCCTGTTCGGCGCTTTTCATTGTTTTTCAGACACTTACTGCTGCCTGGTACCGTAATCTGGGTACCGTAACCGGGTACCGTACCCGTGCTCCTGGAGCCATGGGCGCTAAAGAACGCTCACTTCTCCTTCTCTTCTCACTCACTCTTTGCAAACCAGACTGGTCACTTTTCATTCATTGCGCGCATTCCTCAATGGTCGAGCGAGAGAAGCAAAGACTCTCTCAATTCCGCCTGATCTCTCGCCGGTTAGAGCAGGCGAGGGATCAGGCAAAATTGAGAGAGTGCACCGCAGGGGCCTCAACCTGAGTGCCACCGCTTTTTTTTGCTCCTGCCCCGGGCAAATTCTTTCTGTGCCGCTTTGGTGAGGCCGCTTTGCTTGGGTTTCTCGCAACTTTCTTTTTCTGATAACACGGCATAAGAGTGTATGTAGTTCGTTGCCAGCTAATGTGAATAAGTAAGCGCCATTTGTTGATGTTGGCACGTGTAGTGCAAGAATGATAAGTAGGTAGGTCAAACCTAACCAATGTTCGCCCCTTCCCTCCCCGAATCGATTATAATTCCCGTTTTCGCCCGCAGGGGAGTAGTCTCAGTTCGCTTCTTGTCGCGCAATTTCCTTTCGTTCTTCCCTTTGGTCTCTCTTTCTCTCGCCCTCTCCTCGATTTGCCCTGTCTCTATCCACTTCTTCTCCGTGATCTACCATGATGTCATTTGATGCGCACTTTCTCCGGGATTTCTTGGAGTTCTCTTCAGCATGGCCTCATGATGTCATTTGATGCTTCCGGAATGCGTCGGGATGACTTTTGTTCGTAATTCCCATTTATTGAGGTATAAACTGAGTAATCGTCTGAATCAGCCTGGCAATTGCGCATGTTTTTGCGGCGTTTTCATGCCGCACCCTACCACATATTCAGTTTGTGGATTTGTTGAGTCTATTTCTGATTCATCCTGTGATTATGCCTGTTTTCCGTATTATTCTGAATTCCAATCTCATCATTGCCCACTAAAATCAATCATATTTCTGATGACGCCTGCTTGTTTTCTATCAAATCCATGCTCCCCCCACCTTGTCAAACAAGCGCCAGATAACTTACTCATGACGATATGATAAACTATCAACCAAAGACGTCAGAAAACTTCAGCCTACATTTCCGGAAAAGTTATCACCAGTCGCCTCCGAAGGCTGATACTACTCTGGTATTTTGCGTAGTATGCCTTCGCTAGCCAAACAGGGCGATAAAAACGATAACGCAAAAACGCCCACACTGCATTGGTTTGTGCCTTGTATTTCATTGATCAGAGAGCTCTAGAGATCATTCGAAATAGAGAGAACCATTCATGATCGAACTGATAAATTGCAGCCTACTCTGTGCTAGCATAACAGTTCGAGGTGATAAGTTTGATAATAGATAAGGAAGGAGAGGGGGCATAACAGGAAAGGGAGGAGCAGCGGCGGAAAGGGAAAGCGTTCACTTCTCACTGCGAGAGAGGGTGAAATGACCACAGTCAATCAGCACTTTCCTCTTCCTTTCTTTGATTCTTCCGTCCCTCAATTCCCTCCTTTCTTTGCTAGCTATTCCACCTAAATTATTGATTTAGTTGCTTGCCGAACAGTCGTATTTCAATACTTTGTTCAGAGTTGAATAAGTAGGAAGTACTCATTTTTTCCAAACTATTGAACTATCGATGTAGAATATTCCGTCCCATTTCCGATTCTACTCTATACTACCTAATGGGTGAAATGACCACAGTTAATCAGCACTTTCTTTTCCATTTGACTCTTCATCCCTCTTTTCATTCATCGATTTAATACTTTATTTATCCAATCGGTTACGTAGACAATTCAACTTTCAATGATGATGATGATGATGTTCCAAGCGACTGTTCTCCGGAATTTTTCCTTTCCTTGTCATCTTGGCTCTCATTTGATTGAATTCTCGTTAGCTTGTTCTCTAAATGTCAATGAATTCCCCATTTTCTGACGCGAGCTCAATTTGTCTTTTTCTCCATGATCATCGCAAAAAGTGATCGTTCAACCCTGCAACCCCAACCTTAGTCTCGCCCTCTTTTTCATTCACATTCCCGTCTGCAATTTCCGCGTTTTTCCTTGTTTTTAACGATTTCTTACTCGTTTTGCCCGTAAAATTTGATGAACTGCCTCTCAAACCGTTCCGTTTTTCTCCTTCTTTGCATTCTTTCGCTCTTTCCGCTCAGATATCTCTCGTTTTCTTCGTTTCTGACCTTGTATCGCTCTAAACTGCCGTGTTTTTGTCCGCTCATAACTGTTGTTCCACTTTATTAGGGTCCGGGAGTAACTAAAATTCCGTTCGCAGACTTCCGCTCGTTAGCATCGAGTGGCGACCAGCCACAGGCAGCAGCATGCGGGAAGCAGCAGCGCCCCTGCTCGCTTCACTCCTGATCCTGCTGCACGTCCCGGCCGGAACGGGTGGGTTACGGTAGTCGATTATTGATTGGCGGATACGGTAGTCAGTTTTCGATTGATAGTCCTGGATTACCGTAGTCTTCCAGGCTTGCGGCGGACGGAGGAGGAGCAGCGCTTCGACGGTTACTACAACAATGTCGACAACAAGGACTGGGGATCGGTCGGTGAGTGAGGGCGACGTTTACCAACTTGCTCACGCAATGCAAAAAAGTCCTAAATTTCGATTTGGTGTGGTCGACGTTTACTACTTGCTCACGCAATGCAAAAAAGTCGAGATTTTTGGAGATTAGTAATCGTCGCCCTCGCAGGTTCACGCCTGTACCGAGACTCGACGACGGCCAACTACTACGACGGCGTGTATCGGATAGACGAGTCACTGCCGTCGGCGAGGGCCATCTCAGATTTAGTGTTCAAAGGTGAGGAATTGGCTAGTGATGACGTCATCCTGGGATTTCGTAGTGATGACGTAACCAATTTATTGCTTACTGATGACGTCATCGATGATCATCACATTATGATCACTAGTAAAGTGTTCATAACACCATATATTTAATTACCTAATGATGATATCATCTCCCTATTCCATAATGATGACGCAATTCCAGGCCCCTCCGGCATCAGGAACAAGCGCAACATGACTACCATGCTGGCATTCTTCAGTGAGTCGACGTTTCCCAATTACTGCACCAAGTAGAACACGCAATGCTAAAATGCCACGTTTTGTGGATTAGTAAACGTCGCCCCTTCACACACTCTCAAGTGTTGTGTTCTTTGACGCACGATTTGAGGCCAATTTGCGTAAATAGAATGCTGAATTGTCGGTCAGAGCAGCGAGAGAGTGTGCGAAATGGAGAGAGTCAGACAATACTCCCACCAAGGCGAACGGCGAAAGTTTCGACCAACTTACTTAATCGTGTTCTCTCGTCTCGTCTATACATAGAAATGGCGGGAATGGTCTGACTCGCTCACTTTTCCACGCTCCCTCGCTGCTCTGACCGACAAGAGAGCATGGTGAAATGAGAGAGTCAGATTGTTCGGTGGCAGTCTTTTTGCCGAGTGCGCACTAAACTGTCTCGCAACAGTTTCGAATGGGCAAAAAAGTTTCGAGTTTCGAATGGGCCTGACTGGTGAGGGAACAATTGGAATAGAGAGCGCCATGCTAGCATGCTAGCTCTTGCATGCAACAGTTTCGAAAGGGCAAAAGCAAGCTAGAGTCCATGTTAGCTGTTTAAACCGTTTACCGTTTAACCGTTTAAAATAGGGACTATTAGGGAGACACATGCCTGCAAGCTTCCTTTTTGCGTATCTCTGACCCTCGAGAGATTATGCAGAATCGAGAGAGACACGCGTGCATCTCTAGTTTCGAAGAGTTGCAAAGGGAAAAGTAAAGAATTACGTCATAACGCGAACAGTTTGAAGAAAAGCACAAACATCAACTCGTGCCAAGCACCGCGAAGTGTTATCAGAAGTGATTAGAGGTGATTAGTTGGAGCACCAGAGAACTACAGGGAGAGGTGAGAGTTGGGGTAGGTGTGAGTAGTTTGAAGGGGTCAGGAGCATAATGAAACGCATGATTTGCTGTCAAATTGAGGAAATAAGGGAATGTCTAATGGTGAAAATGAAAGTATGCAATTAGTAGCTTCATCGTTAATCTCTGATCCTTACAGGTCAAGTGGTCGCGTATGAAATAATGCACTCGATCAAGCGTTAGATAAAAACGTTATGATAAAAGGACTAGGAAGGGCTAAAAATCAATCAAATTCTTCTATGCCGCTTGTAGGAATGTTGAGTCCGCCCTCATACCAACAAGTCCGATCTTTGCAGGTCAAGTAGTCGCCTACGAGATCATGCACTAGCATTAGGATAAAACGACTAGGAATAGGATGAGATAAAGATCAATCCCTGAAACCGAACTCTTGAAACCTTCTATAATTGCAGGTCAAGTAGTCGCCTACGAGATCATGCACTCGACGCAGATCTCCTGTCCCCTGGAGCAGATCAAGATACAAGTGCCGAAGTGAGCTTTGATCTTTGATGTTTGGACTTTGTTTCGAAACGGTATGGGGTTGTTATTCTGAGTAGATCTCCTGCCCGCTGGAGCAGATCAAAATCCAAGTGCCGAAGTGAGCTGTGATATTTGGACGTTGTTTCGAAAATGGTTTGGGCCTCGTTAAAGGGGGATAGGCACGAATATCTGGCTAACAGAGCTCTCGACGTGAGATGATGGGTCGTCGTTACCCGATCTCACTTTCGAAACTCCCAGACTATCACTTTGAGCACAAACCGAGTTATGATCAATTGGCTGTGTGCCAAATGACCCTGCGGTGCAGTCAACGAGCGAGAGAGCGTGCGAACTGGAGAGATCGCGCCCAATATACCTAGAGACCACAACGTCATTCACCAAAGTAATCTAGGAGCCTGATTTTCTTGCCTAATGTGTAGCTCTAGCACTGAATAAGACTATGTTTTTTTACCGATTGTCAAAATCTCATCTCTAGGCCGAGTTATGGATCAAAAACCACGCTCACGGAGCACAGCGGGGAAGGGGTAGAACCCAGGACGAGGCAAAAGAGGGCGGAGCCTATTTCTAGCCATAGCGCGCAATCAAAAGGCTATAGCTTCCGCCAGTCGAGCTGTGAGCTGTGCGACGGTTGGGGAGGGGAGCGAGGTGAGACCGCTCCAGCGCGCGCGCTAGTCACGCCGGGTAAGAAACCGCGGGGAGAGGGGAGGGAGAGGAGAGGGAGAGAGGGGAAGGGAAATGACTGGGGAGGCGCGCATCCAATAAACTATTAAGTTCGCCGACAATTCAGGGAAACGTCTAATCACCAATTTTTCTTAGCAGATCGTCTCCTAAAAATATAGAGAACGAATGACCAAAGGTGGAGCTGATCACAATCATGATAACCCCCTGAAACCTCAATTTTGGACCATATTTCGTCATTTTTCACCTACTCAATGTAATCCGATCATGCTCCACCTTGGACCCTTTACGGAGGATGGTAATAGCTACGAAACGCGCCCTTACTCGTCCGGATCGGATTAGAACGCGAGCTGTCGGACCACGATCCCGCTTTTGAGGGAAACTCTATCCCCACAAAGGGGGCGGAGCTTGCGGTCTCTAAATATACCCTCTGGCTAAGATGACTCTCTCTCGCTTCGTGCCTGTCCCCCTTTAATTGTAGTATCGAACTATCTCTTGTCAGATCGATCGAAGAGCCGAAGTGGGTTGAGATTTGATTTTTTAGTTATTACACCACCCGGCAACTATTATTTTGGATTCATTCCTTAGTACTCATTTCATACATGAAACGTAACTGAATATGATAAAGAACGTGGATAATAGGGCCGAATTAGATAAATTGAAAGTTAAAAAAATAGTGCAAGATCCCGAATCAGTGATCATCGACCATCTATGGTTCCACTTCTTTCCGCGAAACATTCCTAGTTGTTTTCGACTACCGGCCGAACATGAAGAAGAATAGAAGAGTTCGCTTGCCCCGATAAGCATCTTCAATTGTCGTAGCTCGCGATAAACTGCCGAAACATGCGAGTTCGAGGGGGCGATACATTGTGAATTTCTCTTCAGAGCGGATCAAAACAATGCAAAAATCGATAATTATTATGATTTAATAATTAAAATAATAATTAATTTCAGATGTGACGGGGTCTTCGATAAAGAATGTGAAGGCAAGACGGAGATTCCTTTTACTCGGTGGGTTTTGAATTATTAATTTGTTAAAGTGGATTTTCGAAAATATGAAATAGAATTAATAAAATTGCAGTGCGAAATACGACAAGCAGACGGGGCATGGGTTCAACGCGCCCAGGGAGCAGGTAATAATTTTTATTTATTGTTGAAGATACCTTCCACTGCATTGTCTTTCTAATACGACTGCAATGTCTTGAACAGAGGGTGAAACATATTTGGTCACCAATTCGCTCCTACATTGTAATTAGATGTGATTTATTTCTGCGTCTTGAGTCTTTACTCCCCACTACAAGCTCCGTGCCATCGGGTGTCACTCTTCCTCTCATCTCCTCTAAACTTAGACGACGTGCTCAGATGACGTCGTCTTAGACCCCTCTTCCTGCTGAAAGGCACAGAAGCACATCGGAAGCACAACCAGTGTTCCTTGTGACTTCTACACTTATTTCGCGAACTAGAGAGGGAGCTTGTAGTTGCCAGTTCACCATTTTGGTCCGAAGGTTTTCACGATTTCATACGCTCACAAACTACAGAAGCGTAAATGTGATGAAGCATTGTGAATAGAAAGAGTCACACGATTACTACTCTTCGTCCATAGCGCTCCCGCACACATTGACCGACCAAATTCACACGCGCCCTCACAAACTACAGAAGCAGGGTGAATACACATCAGGTGCCGAGCGGCGCTGATGTTAGGTGTCAGTGTGACCCGTGAGTGCGCGTCTAGATCATCCATTGATGAAAGAACGTGGGCAAATGCAAATTTAAATGACGTTATGGTGCACAGTAGACGTTGATGTTAGGTGCTGGTGTGACCCTTGAGTAACGTCAAGCGTTTCTAGATCATCACCACACAGGATGGAAAAAACAGAATCACGAAATACTGACATCATGCTGGTCTAATAATAATAATAACAATAATAATAATAACAATAAAGATAGCAATAATAATTTCAGGTCAACGAGCGCACAGCCTGGATTGATGCGTCCTTCCTCTACTCGACACAGATCCCGTGGATCGAGTCGATGAGGTCCTTCACCAATGGAACGTTGAAGGTACGGCAGATATCGATACTGTAGGCACAGGTACCAGACGAATACAAGTACTGCCGCAGTGTAATCTTATTTTCATTTTAGTAATTTTCACCAGCGGGGTGTGTGTTTTATTGTTTTTGTTTGAGTTTCACAAAGTTTTTGTAAATTGAATATCTGTCTCAATTCAATGTTCTAGGAGTGGTTGTGTGCAAAATATATATCTAATCGATTGATATTGACATTGTCATTGTCATTTTAATGTCATTCCTTCCAGGAAGGCGCGCCCGGCTACCCTCCCCTCAACAACCCGCACATCCCGCTGATCAATCCCCCGCCTCCTCAGATACACAGATTGATGAACCCGGAGAGACTGTTCAGTGAGTGTTTTGACTCATTTCTGTGTGGACATAGTTAGTGGCAAATATGCTCTCCAATCGACTAATGAAGCTAGAGAGGATGTTGTTTAATAATCTTCTCCTAAAACTTATGTTTAAGCCTCCTTAGTGGTCATTGTGTACAAATTTAAAACAAGATGACAAGAACAGATCAAAATTGCCATGCCGAAACTGTAAAGTGTGATGGGTAAAACATAACCAGCCGAAATTAGTATGGGGAGATAAATGCCTGCCAAGCTATTACAAAAATAGTATTGTACAACAAAATGAGAATAATAATAATAACTGATTGTGAGGACAATAAATATAACCCATTCCAGTCCTCGGTGACTCGCGCATCAACGAGAACCCCGGCCTACTCTCCTTCGGACTCGTGCTCTTCAGGTGGCATAATGTGCAGGTGAGTTCAATTCATTGTTTTCGAAATGCTAAATTGAATCTTGGAGTAGAGCAGTCGCATTACGATTAACAGGGAACAGATGCAAGGTGCGTAGAATGATAGAGTTTGGCCGCTAGCCAAACACTAACCAAAGTCACTTTGATTTACCCCATTTGCAGGCCCGACGCATGCAAGCAGCTCATCCCGACTGGACTGACGAGGAGCTGTTCCAGGCGGCCAGGCGATGGGTCATTGCGACGTTGCAGGTATTGATCTTTGATCTTTACGGATGGGGTACAATTCTTGAAGGGAGATGGGGTATTGCGCAGGTTTGACGCAGCATTAAATATGGACATTTATCAGCGAAAAACGCTCTAGTCGTCGTTCAGCGAACGCTCAGTCAAACTTTATTGATTTATGTTCTCGTGCTGGGACGGCTGATTGAAAAGACGATGCTTGCTCCGGCTATGTTGACTTTGTGAAACACAACGATCCTAAATTTTTCGAAATTCACATTTTCGAAAATGCTAAAATTCGAAAATGCGCAAATTCCAGAAAATCGTTCTCTACGACTTCGTGCCCGCTCTTCTCGGCAATCCGAATGCCGTGCCGCCGTATACCAAGTGAGTGCAGAGATCGAAGAGATCAAAGATCAATTTTCAGTCACGAAATTTCATCCTCTGTTCCTTGCAACCGCCGTTTCAAATAGAAACCATAAGAAAGCAATCTTTTTCGAACCTTTTCCGTTGCAGAGTATTAATTTTCGGTTATGCTTCACTATTAGTTGACTTGCTCAGTGATCTGAACTCTATCAATAGCATACATTCCAACATTTCTAAAAAATCTAAAATACTCTTCAAAGATCAAAGATCACCCCTCTCAGATACATGCCCGAGATCCCGCCCACAATCTCGCACGCGTTCGCCACGTGCGCCTTCCGCTTCCCGCACTCGATCGTAAGTCGGACATTTGAATTTTTGAATTCCCGCCAATTGAATCACGAAATTGAAAAAGTGGTCATTTCGTGTAGACGTTTTCGAATTGGACATTTTTTGGCGCGAATTCAAAAAATCAAAAAAATTCAGGTACCGCCAGCGATGCTGCTGCGACGACGAGACGCCAAGTGCGCCTTCAGAACTGAGGTGAGGGATCAAAGATCAAAGATCACTAGCATTTTCGAAAAAAGGCGCTCCGAAAAACATTAGAGTAGCAGAGATCAAAGATCAATCGCAGGTTGGCGGGTTCCCCGCGCTGCGGCTGTGCCAGAACTGGTGGAACGCGCAGGATATCGTCCAGGTTTGAATATTTGAATATTTCAAATTCGCGCCAAGAATATCACAATATATGAAAAATCGGTCATTTCGTGTAGACGTTATCGAAAGCAAAGATCAAAGATCAAAGATCACTATCTCCAGGAGTACTCCGTCGACGAGATCATCCTCGGGATGGCATCGCAGATCGCCGAGGCCGAGGACAACATCGTCGTCGAGGACCTGAGAGGTAAGAATATTTGAATTTGAATCTCGCGCCAATTAATTGAAAATTTTGAAACTCTCCATTGGAATCGATCAAAATGTTCGAAAATTTTTTTTTCACAATCGGAAATTTGGTTGAGTTTCATATTATGTCCATGATCTGAACTATTTCGTGTTGATTAGTGGCAATTAGGGATGCTCGATCAAGTACCAAAAACTTGGATTTTGGCCTATTGAAACCAAGCGCTTGGTTTTCTTCCAAGCGCTTGGGTATATTCTTCCAAGCGCTTGGGTCTAATTGCCACTAATCCACTATAGTGTAAAAAAGTAATGTATTTCTGTTATTTTATCACGGGCTCTGATAAAAGCAACAATAATTAGAAAAAAACCACTATTCTGATTGAAAAAATAGATTCAAAGTCACTATAATGTTACCATCCATGTCTCCTTGACAAAAACCAAGCGCTTGGTTTTCCCAAGCGCTTGGAACTTGAACTTGTTCGAGCATCCCTAGTGGCAATCCGCTTTCTGGGATAAAAAAAAAGAAAATTCGATCGTTTCTAGTGGAGACGTGAATGTGCCGATTTATAGGCGGGAAATTCAAATTTGAATTATTTGCAGACTATATCTTCGGCCCGATGCATTTCACGCGGCTCGACGTCGTCTCCTCGTCGATAATGAGAGGAAGGGACAATGGCGTGCCCAACTACAACGCGCTGAGGTACCAAATCGATTACCGTAATCTGCGGGGTTCGCTGGGACTCGCGCCCTGTCAGACATATTATTCCCCTTATTCAGGCGCTCGTTCGAACTCCCACCTCGCAACTGGGCCACCATCAACCCGGAGATGTACAAGAGCAATCCCGAGGTACGGTAGTCAGTTTGCGGTTGGACTAGGTTACGGTATTCTCCAATTATCGACCGATTTTCGATCCACTAGAGCTACCGTACCCCAATTATCGATATTTCAGTTGTTCCACAACCTCTCCGCACTCTACGGTGACGACATCTCGCGCCTCGACGCGTACGTCGGCGGCATGCTTGAGACGGACGGCTTCGGTACGGTAGAATAATTCAAATTTGAATTTCGCGCCGGAATTTCGCCAAAAATAGCTCCCGCGTCGAAATTTGTGAAGAACTTTATAAACTTTGAAAAGTAACGTAACCTCAAACACTCCGTTCAGGACCCGGCGAGCTGTTCTCGTCGATCATAACGAATCAGTTCAAGAGGATTAGGGACTCGGACAGGTAAATGGCTCGCCCTATCTTTGGACCAAATAACAGTAGTCGAATGCGGAGAATGTGTTCAGAATCATCATGCTTTTAATGAAGGAAGAGATTGAGTAGTGATGATGCAATAGGTGATGAAATACCCGATCATTGCAGATTCTGGTTCGAGAACAGGCTGAACAACATCTTCAGCGACGCCGAGATCTCGGAACTGAGGTTTGCCTCTCACTTACTTAGCATAGGTCCTATTCGAATATCCCTGTCGACGATGTGAGAAGTATCCGTTTATCATCGTACGAACCCATCCTGCAGTATTCGTCCAGTAACTGTCAATAACTTCGTTGCAGGAACACCACTCTCCGTGATATTATCACGCAGACGACGGACATTGGGGAGACACATCTGCAGGAGGATGTGAGTGAAAGAAAGTGGAGAAGGGGTTTACAGCATTACGTGGGGTGGGCTAGGAGAGGTCGCTGACTTTGGACCCGGAATTAGTAGACGGGATCATATTGGAGAAACACATCTGAGGAGGATGTATGTAATAAACACGGTTTTTATCTATTAGAGTATCGTCAACAAACCCGGGCTGTAGCTATTGAATGAACTAGCTGGTGTGAACACTTGGGGACTCTTTGAAGCACATTTTTCCACATCTGAAACGTGGAAAATGAGACTCAGAGCATTACTCTTCTCCATTGCAGATCTTCTTCTGGAAGGACGGCGACCCGTGCCCGCAGCCGTTCCAGGTAAGATATTTCGAAATAAATCTTTAAAAAATCTTTAAAAATCCAAAAAATATTTCTTGATCATTGCTTTTTCTATTAACACAATGCAATTATCGGTTGAGTTTCACGGATGCTACATGTTCTGAAGATTGAAGAAGCTGTGGTGCATATCCCTCTCTTTTCATCGAAATACAAAAAATCAATTAAATTGAAGGTCAATACAACCGGCGTCGAGGAGTGCGTGCCGTTCATGCGGTTTGATCACTTCACCGGTAATGAGGTTGGTGATATTTGAATTTTATTGCTTCGCGCCAAGAAGAAGATGAACTGAAAAGTCTCTACACAAAATGACCAAGTTTTTCCAAGTTTTTCGAAAATCGAATAAAATTCGAAAAGAATACGATTGGAATACGAATTAATTCAGGTCACCTACATCTTCACGCTCATCGGTCTGGGCTGTGTGCCGCTCAGTGAGTGATTTTCTCTGTAGTTTGATCTTTGAACTCTGTGCCATCTACTCAAAATGGACTGGATTCTATATATCTTGTTCTTCTTGTTCTTCTTTCGCAATTATGGCGTACTGGAATGATTAAAATGTTCCGAATCTCAGACAATTGAAGTCTGCATCGCCCACTACCTCTTCTTTAGTCTATGTAATCTGATCCATTTCATCCGTCCAGTCCACCCAACTTCCAGCTTCAACATTTTTCGAAGTAGTAATTCTGATTCTCAGTCTGTATCGGCATCGCCTACTATCTGGTGCGACGAAGGAAGAAGATGGGCTGGGACGCATCCTTTGATGCATTGAAGACGAGCAATGAGGAGCCCGAGGGGAAGAAGAACAGTTTTCATGGTACTTGTTGAACGATTTATCGGGATTCGAAGCTTTGATCTTTGATCTCTAATCCCCGTTTCCAGTCATCGAATGGCTTGATGAATCTTTCGTCCGCTCTGTCGTGCTCGAGCTCGTGCCCGGACCAGTTCTCTTGGTGAAAAAGCCGAGGGCAGAAGAGCGTGGAGGTGAGATTATTCAAAGCTCCAATTCGAAGAAAATGCGGTAAAAATTGGTTGAATTTTTGTATATTAAGGGAGAAATATAGGACGAAACGACAGGATTATTGAAAAACTACAGTTGCATGCGCTGAACTAGATACCGTGAAACTCAATCAAAATTGACCAAGGTTGCTTATTGTAAACTCAATTAGTGAGCATTTAGAAGCCTGTCTAATTAACTTAATTAATAACTAACTAATTAGATAATTAAATAGTAAACTATTATAGGTCTACTCCGTCGCATTCGCTTCTCGCGCAACTCCGAAGTGAAAGTGACGATGAGTGAGCCGAATGCGTCCCGGACGCACGGACCGTTCCTGGTCATTTCTCATGACAAGCACTACGACTTGGTAAGCTAAATTTGTTATTGGGAAAAATTTTGTAGAGTATTAGGAGAGATAGATCTAGGATAGAGTGATTCTATTATTATAATCGGGCCAATGGGCTGTTCCTGGTCATTTCTCACGACAAGCACCATGACTTGGTACGTTCAATCCTCAAAAATCAAGACTACCAAGGCAAAAATCAATGCTTAGGCAACTTTTACAAGTTCTTCACAAATTTCGAAGCGGGAGCTATTTTTGCTAAAAACCGGCGCGAAATTCAAATTCGAACTACAGGTCATCCGGATGCACTCGGACAAAGCTGCTCAACGACTGCTCTCGCTCCTGGGCACGACGCTGAGGGAGATCGGAAGCTGCGTGAAGACGAGACTGGCGAGGAACGATGCCCTACTCGAGGGAGCGCAGACCAAGGTCGGTTAAGGGTCAACTAAGGTAGGAGTAGGTCTGGTTAGGGAACGGATTGAGATAGGATAGCCTAACAAGGTAAGGTGCGATTCTCCCGGAGTTTCTGGGCTGGTCAAATTAGCCATGGTTAGATGAGCTCCCTCTGTGAATCTGGCTCGAAAGTAGACCATAAAAACAATCAGTTGCTATAAAAATCAAATGCAGGACCGCCGGCAGCGCAAGCTCAACCACTTCTTCCGCGAGGCGTACTCGCAGGCGTTTGAGAAGTGAGAATATTTGTCATTTTTCACTAAATCGGGCGGACATACTGAAGTTGATGTCCTTACTCCGAACTTTAACTAACTACTGAAACACATCCCGTATTTGAATAACTCTTGGAATCATTGAGCTCTACTATCCGAACTTTTCTGTAAGACAAAATAGATAGAATTGATGTCCGTGATTCTCTCTCTTTCTACTTTCTATCACTCTCTCCCCTTATCCCTATCTGTAATTACTCATTCCAGACCCGAGCTGCACGACCGAGACGCACAATCGACGACGTCATCTGAATCTCCAATCGAGGGACACGATGACGTGCTGAAGACGACGCTGACGAGGTGATTTGAGAGGGACATTGACGTGATGACACGAAATCCAATAAATATATGATAGTTATAGCATAGACCAAACAAAGTAGGAGTGCATGACGTACTGATGGCAATGCTGACGAGGTACTTCAGCTATCCATCGATATCTTAGATCCTCGACGCGAATACTGAGACACATGTAGTTGCACCCTGAATTTGCGCACAAAATTTGATGAATAATCAATTTTATTGCATAATAATGATGCAATTGCAGACACGAATTCGCCGACGCCATCGGCATGAGGGAGGACGCGCTGTTCGTGAAGAGGATGTTTGGTGAGTTATTCGGTTCATTTTGGGGATTTGCCTTCAAAAATCGAGTGTGTTTCACCGTTTGCTCATGTCATGGAGGAATTAAAGTAACCAATGCCTCTGAGGTATCTCATGTTATAAAAAAATACTATTTGAAAAAATGACGGGAGACGCTCGAAATAAGACGCTGACTGTATATATTCATATTCATATATTCTGAATATATTCAGAAGATTCCGAGCATTGAATCATAAAAATACCAAAATTTGATAAGAAAAGGCCCTAACTTTCAAACAAAGTTAAAGCGCAAAATTCAAATTCTGTAATAACAAAGATGACGATCGGATTCAGGCGTGGTAACGGCGAAGACGGGCGGCGACGTCATGAGCTTCGAGGACTTCCTCACCATCATCAAGCAGTTCTCCAATGGTAGGTCACTTTTATCCGCCTACTATGAGTCCACGCCCACATTAGGCCACGCCCACTTTTAGGCCCCGCCCTTGTAGTCTTCTTCAGATAATTGGCTCGTAGATGACAGAATCAGAATCAGAATCAGAATCAGAATCTTTATCAGAATCTTTATCAGAATCACGGATTGGGTGTTAAATCACATGCTGATCTCTTCTGGTGCTGTACTCTTCTGGTGAAATTGACCACCAGTCGTCTCCGATAATTGAGTGTATTCCGTCTCGCCATCGGATTCTGGGATGGCCCTTTGATCTTCTGTGGGAGTACGGTATCCAAGTGGTTACGTAGATGACAGTAATCAAGCTATTTCCGAATGGTACGGTCCCTTGTAGGCCCCGCCCCTTTTACGATATGCCTAGTTTATGGCTCCGGCCACTCCTAGACACGCTCATTCACCGTAATAAATCAACCGATTGCAGGCAACATCGAGGACAAGATGAAGCTCATCTTCCAGATGTGCGACGTCGAGGTATACTGTAGTTCTGATTTGAATTTTGAATTCCCGCCAATAATTTCGAGCGAATGAAAGTCTCAATGCAAAAGGACTCGAATTGGAAATATTTCGGACTCTTTTCGTGCAGTTGTGTTTCACATGTTTCACTTGAGCCGCTACGGTTTGTCAGACCAATTCTCCGGGCGCATTTTTAGGAATTAAAGTATTCGATCGATACGGTAGGGGCGTGCTGGTGGTGGTGCAGTACCAATCCGCAATTTCCCAAATCGCAGAACGTCGGGCTCGCGCCGCGCACCGAGCTGGTGGCGCTGCTGCAGTCGCTCGGTAAGGCGGCGGGAGTGACGATGACCGACGACCATCAGCACGACGTCATCGACAACCTGATGATGCGGGCGGGTGAGTGGATTTGAAAATTTGAATTCCCGCCAAGAATTGTTGAAATTGAAAGTCTCTACATAAAATGACCAGATTTTCGCAAATTGTGAAAATAAGGGCGCGAAATTCAAATTTCAGATATCAACCCGCACAAGGAGATGCTGACGTACGACGACTTCGTGACCATCTTCACCAGTCAGGTATGTGTTGGGAGGAATAATTGAGGAGTTAAAATGGCATCGGAAGAATGACATTTAACTGATCCAGATGAGTAATGACTTGATTGTAGGAATTTATCTTACTGCGTAGTCTGACAGCAACAGTAAGAGAGCATGAGAAATGGTTAGAGTAGGACTCATTCAGAAACTGTCGGGTGGTGAAATTCGCCGAAGCTATTATTCCCATTTACAGGACCCGAGCCGTGATCTCAAGCGCCGGCAAGTGGGTATCGACCTGAAGGGAGCCAAGATGAAGCTGAATATCGATGAGTGCGTGGTCTGATCTTTGATCTTTCTGATTCTATTGTCCCCATAGGGAAAATGACGGAAAATGTGCGGTTGAAAAGAGTAAAAAAATTGAACAGTTGTGCTTCACAGACCGAAATGAAACAATTGGGCGAGATTAGTGGTATGCCCTGTTGCACTACAAATCATTAAAAAAACTTTTATTTTTCTGTCTATGATTTTTGTTTTAAAAAAATTCACCTTTTTCAATAAAAATTTTCAAATTAAATTTTCACCCATTTTCACCTCTCCAGACGCGCCTCCGTCCGCTCCTTCCACGTGCCTCGTGAGCAAGAGGGAAAGGTCTCCGCCTTCCTGCGATACACGAACATCAGCAAGCTGCAGGCACTGATCGAGACCTATCGGTGAGTAGGGGGGAATAGGGGGGGGGGGAGGAAGGAAGGGGGGCGGAGAGGGGAGGGAAAGGTCTCCGCCTTCCTGCGATACACGAACATCAGCAAGCTGCAAGCGTTGATAGAGACATATCGGTGAGAAATTCGATATTTTAATGTCAATTTCAGTTGCGCAAATATGGTTAAGGTAATTGAATCTGAAAGTGTTGACTGAATATTTAATTTTACACATTGAGATGTGCTTCATCCTTGTTTCATTTATCTGAAATTATTCGGATCGCCAATTGTAACTGAAGTCCTTGATTAGAAAATCGAATAAGAGTTTATCGACATAATTCAGAGATCAATTTTGTTCACATTTCTATTCGTTCAGCCAGCACATCGTCATCCTTTTCCTCTTCGCAGCCGCCAACGTCCTCGTCTTCCTCGACCGATTCTGGCGTGAGAAATAATTCAAATTTTGAATTCCCGCCAATATTGTTGTACAAATGAAAGTCTCTACATGAAATGACCGAGTTTTCACAAAAAAATATATTGGCACCATGCCAACTTTCAAATCTCTTTCCCGTTGCAGACTATCGCTACGAGACCGAGCACCGAGATCTGCGGAGAGTCATGGGAGTGGGAATTGCGATTACGAGAGGTATACTGTAGTTCACAGTAATTGAAAAAAGGCTTCGATGTCCTTCTTTAGACTATCAATTGAGATAAAAAGACCAAAGATCAAAGACCAAAGATCAAAGATCAAAGATCAACTCCATATTCAGGAGCCGCAGCCGCACTATCACTGGACATGGCACTGGTGTTGCTTACGGTGAGGAATTGCATCATCATTCATCTAAAGTATCGAATAAGTAAACTTAAATGATAACAACAACAACAAAAACAACACCAATAACAACAATAACAATAACAACAATAACATCCGCAGGTCTGTCGCAACGTGATCACCAAGCTGCGAGAGACGCCCATCGGAGAGTACATTCCGTTTGATGCGGCGATTGCGTTCCACAAGGTGAGACAAGACATCGATTGATGAGCTGAAATTATTTATAACAAACTTATTTATTTACCCCAACAAAAAAAACTGACTATGCTTCACCGGCAAGTCATGTGAAAAAGGAAAAGTAGATTTCAATAGTGTCCAGCTGCCTATTCGAATACCTAAAAAATTATCTACATCTGAAAGGTGTGAAAGTATTTACATACAGTACTCACTCATGAAATCGTGGCCTGACCGTATCAGTCGATTAGCGTATCCGTACTCTTGCTATAATCCTATCATACCGTCAACTTGGAGCAAAACGTTCCACCGACGGTATTTGACGGTATTTTACCGTAAAACACCGACTTGGCTGCCATTTCCGTCAGACTTGACGAAATTACTCAATATTTGGATTTTGGGCGTTTCAAGTGACTGCCTTTCAGACACACTAGAACAGAAATATTAATTATTACCCGAAAGTACTGTAATGAAAATT
>LS563324.1:389290-421418 GCA_900490775.1 Pristionchus maxplancki | reverse complement strand
AAATTTTCATTACAGTACTTTCGGGTAATAATTAATATTTCTGTTCTAGTGTGTCTGAAAGGCAGTCACTTGAAACGCCCAAAATCCAAATATTGAGTAATTTCGTCAAGTCTGACGGAAATGGCAGCCAAGTCGGTGTTTTACGGTAAAATACCGTCAAATACCGTCGGTGGAACGTTTTGCTCCAAGTTGACGGTATTCTACAGATCGTCGCCCTGTCCGCGGCCTTCTTTGCCGCAATACACACGATCGGGCATTGCGTCAACTTCTACCATGTCGCCACGCAATCACAGGAGGGACTGAACTGTCTATTCCCGGAGGCTGTCTTTGGGTACGGTAGCTTGTGATTACGGTGGATTAATCGAGAACTGACTGGGACACGATAGATGATAGATAGCACGCAGTCACAGGAGGGACTGAACTGCCTGTTCCCGGAGGCGGTGTTTGGGTACGGTAGATTACGGTAGTCGATCGGGAACTGATGGGTACGGTAGTCGAAAGGTACGGTTGCACCCAATCATAAGAAGTACAGTAGCTTGAGATTACGGTATTTAGTGGTTACTGTAATTGGAAATGGTACTATTGACTTCGGTAACTTCGACCCTTGTAGCTCCAACTTCCTGCCCTCGATCAGCTACTGGTTCTACGGCACGCTCACAGGTACGGAAATCGGGACTATACTGTAGTTACGATATTTGACCTCTGATCTCTGACATCACAGACTCGTGACTACGGGGTAGCCTAGATTGTAGCATGATCTGTGATCTCAGGCATCACGGGTATTACTGACTTGCAACTACAATTTAGTCTTGCTTGTAGTTTGATCTCAGGCATCACGGGACCAGCCTCTAGTCTGGTTTCGAGACTACACTCTAGTTTCGATCTCTCAGGCATCACGGGCATCATGCTGGTCGCCGTCATGTCCATCATCTACATCTTCGCCATCCCGCAGTTCATGAGGTAGTTTGATCTTTGATCTTTGTAGTTTGTAGTTTGATCTTTAAAATCAGATATTTACCAAAAGAGTGATTTGGATAGGCTTCACACATTTCACATCAGTAGAGGATAGATCAAATTTATAATGGTACTCCGATGCAAATATCTAGAATAATTATCTGATCTTTGATCTTTGATCTCTGCAGACGCGCCTACCACGCCTTCCGTCTGACGCATCTCTTCAACTTCGCCTTCTACATCCTGACGTTCCTGCACGGACTGCCGAGGTTGTTGGATGTAAGTCGGGACTAGAGTGTAGTTTCGAGTTGGATCTAGCTTCGCGTTCTATATCCTTTCTACTTCCGGGTTTCTAGTTCGTGTAGTTTCTAGTTCGGTCTCAGCTCGCTTAATTCATCCTTTCTACGCGGATTGCCTACATTGGAGAATGTGAGCAGTCGAGACTAGACTCTAGTTTCGATCCTTGTAGTCGCCCAAGTTCTTCTACTTCGTCATCGGCCCGATCATCGTCTTCTTCATCGACCGCATCATGGGCTGGCGACAGGAGTACACGAATCTGGAGATTATCTCTTCCGATCTGCTGCCGTCCGGTTTGTAGTTTGATGTTTGTAGTTTGATCTTTGGACTTTGTAGTTTGATCACTGACTTAATTGCAGACATCATTCACATCCAGTTCAAGCGGCCCGCCACCTTCAAGTTCCGTTCAGGCCAGGTACGTTGGTGTCCTGCATTGTAGTTTGATCCCTAGAATGTAGTTTGATCCCTAGACTCTAGGCTCGATCTTTCAGTGGATCCGTATCTCCTCCAAGGACATCTCCTGCCCGTTCAACGAGGCGCACGCCTTTTCAATGGCGTCTGCACCGCAGGCGCCCTCTTTGGAGCTGTACATCAAGGTAACACAATAAAAACAATAACAGAAGCGTATAAACAACAACTGGAAAGCATTTATAATAGCGGATGCATGTAGTGGTAGCTAATGTAGCCACAAGTCCGTCTTTTGAGCTGTACATCAAGGTAGAGTCAGGTTACCAATCGGGACTAGAGTGTAATCTCGAGGAACGCTACACTCTAGTTTCGACGGGATCCAACATAATTTAAAGAACATGCTTCGTAGAAAAAGAGTCTGATCTTTGATCTTCTATCCTTGATCCTTGTAGGCGGTCGGTCCGTGGACGTGGTCACTCCGCTCCGAGGTGTCCAACTATCTATCCACTGGAATGAGGGAAGCACTGCCGAAGCTGACGTTGAATGGGCCCTATGGAGACGGCAATCAGGTTGGTCGTTAAAAATCGGAACTAGAGTGTTGTCTCGACCTAGAATAAGGGCCCAAACTGACGCTCAATGGTCTCTCTGAACGTGGCAATCAGGTCTGAAGGTGTTCCATGAACAATATTCGGGACTAGAGTGTAGTCTCGATCTAAAATGAGGAGCCCTGTCCAAGGGAATGAATGAGCCCTTTCCGAACAATGGATTCATTGAATAACTTAATCACAGGAAATTTTGTGTGAACGCTTCAATTATGTTTCGCAAGTGTTTCATGTTCGATCAGGCTTCCCATTCATAATGCGATCGAAGATCATAGCGGGAAACACAAAATTTAATATAATACTAAAATTCTACAAAATAATAGAAACGAATTCAGGACTGGCGTCACTACGAGGTGGCCGTCATGATCGGAGGCGGTATTGGAGTGACTCCCTACGCATCCACACTGATGGACCTAGTGCTGGACAAGGGCTCGGGCCGGTTCAACAATATTAGATGCAAAAAGGTGAGTAAGATTGGGCATGTAGGGGATATACTAGGACGAAGGGGATTGGACTGGGGACTCCTTGCGCATCCACACTGATGGACCTAGTGCTGGACAAGGGCTCGGGCCGGTTCAACAATATTCGGTGCAAAAAGGTGAGTAAGATTGGGCATGTAGGGATATACTAGGAAGAAGGGGATTGGACTGGGGACTCCTTGCGCATCCACACTGATGGACCTAGTGCTGGACAAGGGATCGGGCCGGTTCAACAATATTAGATGCAAGAAGGTTGGTGGTTACTCCCGGTTCACTCCATTCTATTGTGTATTTTCTCACTTCCTAGCCAGATCACATACAGAAATTGTGTTTTTTAAAAGCGTATGAGAGGACACGATCAGAAAGTATTCATCAGATGAGTTTTCAAGTTACCGGTGAAACTTATCTTGGCGAGCAGTGAAAAATGAAGTTGAGAAAATCAATATGTAATCTGCTCAAACTTAACGCATCTTCAGGTGTACTTCGTCTGGATCTGCCCGACGCACAAGAACTACGAGTGGTTCGTCGACGTGCTCAAAGCGGGTACGGTAGCTGTTCCGTTCGGGATTATTTTGAATGATTTGAATCTTACCGTATCCTAATACAACAACAATCATTAAAAAATATTCGAATCAATCGATGCCATAATCCTACCGTAACCCTCCGAAACGATTCAATCGATTATCCTACCGTAATCCAAAAAATCGATATCGTAATCCTACCGTATTCCAATCAATCGATAATCCTACCGTATTCTAGTCGAGGATCTCGACGAGAACCACATCCTGGAGACACACATCTACGTCACGCAGTTCTTCCACAAGTTCGACTTGAGAACAACGATGCTGGTCAGTTATCGATTGATTGTCTGGGTTACGGTATTCGAGTTACGGTAACTGGGGTACTGTAGTCGCTACATTAGCTCAGGGTACTGTATCGTGTGAATATAATCAGTTCCGGTAGTGCCGAATTCGGTTCCAGTCGTTCGAAAACGAAAGGGGGCGGAGCAAGCACACGCGTTGCGTTTTCGGGCTCCGCCCACTTTCGTTTTGCTGAGTTTTTGGCTTATTTTTTGAATTTATTTTTGTCTAACAACACACAAACAAAGCCGTAATCGCGCAAGCAATCGATAAAACAAGTCGCGAAAAAGTGCGAGCAAAACAGAGATTAAAGCGTTCCGGGGCGCCCAGATAGGAAGGTGGGCGGAGTCTGCTGCTAAACACAGAACTTTTGCTAAACACCGTAGTGACTTTGCTGAGCATTCGAAACGCACGATAACCAAATCGAGAACAACGATGCTGGTCAGTTATCGATTGATATTCAGGGGATACTGTAGGGTTACGGTAGTCGCTATATTATCTAGGATACTGTAACGGACCTTATCGATTAATTGTCTGGGTTACTGTATCGGGGGTTACGGTACAGAACACCAGGATACTGTAGTCGATAATCAATAAATTACAGTACATCTGCGAGCAGCACTTCCGTGACGAGAGCGGCGGCGCGTCCATGTTCACCGGACTACGGTATGATTATCGATTTTCCGGCTACAGTATGCCATAATCCTACCGTAATCTACCGCATTCCACTCAACTGTCGATAGAATTTCAGTAGCTTACCGTAATCTACCGTATTCCAGGGCGCACAACCACTTCGGTCGGCCGAAATTCGACACCTTCCTCAAGTTCGTGCAGAACGCGCATCAGGGAGTGAGTTTATTATTAATTATTAATTATTGTTAATAATTAATTAATTAATTAATTATAATTAATATTAATTTCAGGTCAACGAGATCGGCGTGTTCTCCTGCGGGCCGGCAGCCGTGAACAAGCAGATCCGAATCGCCTGCCAGAGCTCGAATCAGGTAGGGTCTTTGATCTTTGGCCAATATGAATATTCTTTGTGCAGGAAGGTTTGATTGAGTTTCCGCTCAACTAACGCGTCAGACACGTAAAAACGTTTCCTTAGTCGTGATTTGAATGTGTTTCATCAGAACAGTAAAAGTGGTCAAGTACTACAAGAATCGTTCGCAACTTCTCTCTTGTCCGAAAAATATTCAATAATTCGAAAATCTTCCAGAACCGCGACGCGCCCTCCTTCATACATCGCTTCGAGACCTTCTAAGCGACTACCGTACCCTACCGTACCCTACAGTAGCCATCTCCACTCCAATCCAGTCATTTATCGATCGATGCCATTCCTCCCCTACAGTACCCCCAGAATACGGTAGACCTACAGTATTCCTTATAGGCAACTTATTGCATTCTACCCCTGCATACTCACACAACACAAACAGCCATCGAGATTTTCTCTGCTATTCTAGTCTGCGCCCGTTTTTCACCATTTCTTGCGTGTGTGGCAACGTTTCCCAATCGTCGCCGCACCACCAATCGTAAACTAACACTTACATGTACAGTACCCCTCCAATTACTGTCACAACTGCATCAATATCGATTTTATTTTTCGAGTTTAACTGAGCTTATCGACTCACGCGTCCCCTCTGACACAGGCAGCACACTCCATTACGATCGATATCACACATAGGCTACCGTACCCCAATTTCCTACCGTACCCCAAGCATATCCGCTCGAGACCCAACGTAGCTCCTATTATGGTTCCTCCACGCTGCCTTTTCCACTATGTGCAATTCCCTTTTCCCTAATTATTGATTTTTTGTGTTCTGATACTTCTTCGGTGATAAATCTTGTTCGTTGATGAGTATTCGAGAGACAGTCAAAACATGTTTATTCCAAGCAACAAAATCATTTGCATTTACAGAATAGAGCATTCGCAACTGCGCGATGGCTTATTATTCACAATCAACGGAGTTTCGACTTTTTTCTTATCATTATCAGTTGATGAATCGGTCTGACACGAAACGACAGGCATATCGTCCATCTGAGGACGGACGACGAAGTCGACCTCAACGATGATGGAGTCGTCCGCAGCGAAAACGTAGCCGTTCTTGACGTCGAGAAGGGTCTGGAACGAGTATTATGTTTATCATTATTAACAATGCAATATTTATCAGTGTCGGATGGGGTTTGAGGGGCCGTACTTCACGTTTCGAGATAATAATTTTGGAGGATTTCTGTGTATCGTAGGCCACAAAAAGATTGAGCGCCCGAAAACTCTTGAGGAACCGGAAAATAATTAGCTTGCCTCGAATGACACCAGCTCCTCGCCCCATCCTACGAAATCGTTCGCGAAATCAAACAGGATGTTGTCGAATTTGGCCGTCTTCGCGGCTCCCTCGTTGCTGAGCAGCCGGCATTCGGCAGATACCAGGCATTTACTGAAATAAAGTACGGGAACTTAGAGGATCGACGCTATACTGTATAGCCTATACAATATCCAGATAAGGAAAAAGGTGACTCCGTTAATCTAGGTACTTGTGTCCTGCGGGGTGCCATTGCTAAATATAAGCCAGCGAAAAATATCCAAGAAACGTACACGTTAGTTGAGCGTTGGTACAGATACACCTCCAGATTTCCCGCCAATTTTTCAACGCTGAACCACCTGAAAATATCCGAAATCAGCTTAAATTTTCCGTTTACAAATGACAAATACGATGAGAAAGAGAGTAGGTATGTTTTACTGAAGACTTACCATTAGAGTTCGAAATATGGGTAATCGTCTCTTCAGTTCGCACTCTCTCTCACCGGTCAGAGAGGCGAGAGAGTGTGCGAAATGAAGAGACGTATTTTGAGCTCTACTAAAAAATTGCGCCGGCCACTTTGATCGTCGGCGATTCGGCATAAGCTGTGAGCTTGGAGATGTTGGTAAACTTCGCACGAAGAGCACCAGTGAAGGCCTAGAAAGGAGTACGGTAGGTTCGGTAGGTCACTAAGATGTCATACCTTATTCTCACGCTGCTTCTTCTCAACCAGCTCAGCGTTTCTCTTCATTTCCTGCATATTACGGTTCATTATATGACCAGAATGCTAATTTTACCTCCATTTCTCCATTCAATTTATTGATGGCTCGAAGGAGTTGGGCCTCGATAGATTCCTCGGTGGAGGCCTGTAGAAATACTTCATAAAGTCTTTCTATTCAGTAGAAATCGAGGAACACTAGACACCCCCTGGCATGGCTCACATAGAAAATTAATCTAACAAGCTTGTAAGAATTTTTCCCTATTTACTTACATTCGACGGATGCTGTTCTCCTTGACCATCTTTCCTGATTGTTCCTTCGAGATTCACCTTCAAGGCTGTTTCGGAGGGCAGGTTATCTGAAAAGAGTTGTAATAGTTAGAGACAATGAGACGAGGATGTAGGTAAAAACTTTTCAATCGACTTTTTCATCGACTGATTTGCAATTTTCAATTTTCATCGACTGATGTGTATGCTCAAGTTCAAAAGAGGAGAAAGGGATGCGGGACAGTCGTTGACCTTCAAAAGTACTACACCAATGTTCATCACAAGCCGGTTGGGTTTGAGGGAGGGAAAGTATGGGGCTCACCGATCAGCTCGAAGGTGGATTCGTCGACGGGTGCTTCGATGGAAGGAGCAGGGGAAGCCATGACTGAATTGAGTAAAAGGCGAGTGAAGAGAGCCTGAGAACTGATTAATCTGAGAGTGAACGCTGCGTTGGGACGCCATGTTTAGACGCTTGAATAGAACGCCTAATTTAGACGCGTAAAATTGGCAGCGAGCCAAACGACGCAATCGATAAATCGGTTGTCTGCAAGAGTGACGGGGAGATGAGCAAGTATTGTTTCAAGAAGGATATCTGATTGTCAGGAATTATCGAAGCTGATGTTCCCTTCGAATTTCTCTGTAAAATCACCCATCACGAGCGTCAGCTGGCGTCCGTTATTTCGATATAATCACTTTTCATGTCTTATATGAAAACTACGTGCCCATGAGCACTGGACGACATCCTTGACTGTTATGAAAAACAGTTTATACCCATCAGGAAAAGTTGGAGACAAAACACCAAAGTATGTAGTTCTTGCAATCAATTGTGAAACGAACAAGTGAGAACACGAGTTGAATTGATTACAGGATGGAGCAACCACACTCGCGGGAGGGCTTATTGTTGGCCGGCATCACCGGTTCTTTCTTCTCAACGGCAACCACTTTTGCGTTAGCCAAGGATCCATAGACGGTCACATCGACTTGAATCAAGATCGAGTCCTTCTCATCAACGAATTCCTTGGAGGCGTCCAGCAGATCCTGAAGAGGTTTGTTTGTCTGCTTTTCGGCGACTCAGTTTTGAAGAATAACAATCTCACCGAAATGAGTTCACGGGTGCCCCAACCCCCTTCAGCGAGCCCAAAGATGTATTTCTCATTCGATGATAAGCTTGTTGGCTCGCAGTCGATAGGTTCCTTGTTGACGAGCAGTTTGATTTGGTAAGATGCCGTGACTCTGGAAGTATTTTGAAATGCGAAGTATTTTGAAGGAACAAAACATTAACAAAAACAGCAACAATAACAACAACAACAACAGGCATTTACTAACGATATGGTCTTGGACGCCGTGAAGAGAGACGCCTTGAGGTGCTGCCCATCCTTTTTTTGGATACCCACAATCCTGTAAAATTGCAACATTTAGGAATAGCTACATTCTGCATACTTTTTCGTCGTCCTGCAACGTTCTAATGTTACAATGTGTGAGGTCGGGCGGTTGAAAGACTGTCGTTCCAGCTTTTGTAAACAATGGGCATGAGAATTTCAATCTATAATCCATGCCTTACCACTGCCTTCCAGCCGCATCGACGACAGGCGAACAGACGAGCGTTTTACTGAATATTGAGCTTGGAGACGTCGGAGAATTTGACGTAGAAAGTGCCGGAAACTGCCTGCAAAAGGGAATTGTTCCAACCCATGTACACAGCTCAGATAAAGGTGAAGGTGATCAAGGCACATGCGGGGAGCCACTGCTTGGCAAGCGGTTATATAGCGATACCGATGTCAAGCCAAAATAAAAAAGTTCAAATCATTCTTACCTTCGTATCATTAACACGCTTCTCAAGCATGGTAACGGTCTTCTTGAGTGCCTCAGTCTCTCCTTTCATCTCCTCAATCGTCCGCGTTAGTCGAACGATCTCAGCAGCATTATCCACAGGCGCGGATGTCGTGGGGGTATCCTGAATGATTGAAGGGTAACTCAAGTTTTCGTTTGAAGTGATCCATAGGGCCTAGAGCTTACAAGAGACGCTGCCAAGGCTCACTCACCTCATCATTTTCTTTGGTTGCGTCAGTCTCGCTATCGACAGCTCCATCCAGGAGTAGGGTCTGATTGGATTGAGGGAGATCGGCAAGCTCGAGCGAGGACAGGTCTCCTGAAGTCAGTAATGCGGTGCTAGTTTTTCGGAAAAATCTCTGGAAAAAGTAAAATGGGTGTTAGTTTTTTCCAGAGATTTTTCCGGAAAAAGCTCAAGATTTGAATTTCCGCAATTTCTCAGCTCCTGGTCAAGCAATGCTCACAAAATTAAACATGTAGATTCAAGGTTGTGTAATCAATGAAATTCCATAATTTTGTGTCGATAGGTCATCGGGGAGCCGAGATTTTGTAGAAATTCGAAAAATGCGGGAATTCAAATCTTGAGCTTTTTCCGGAAAAATCTCAGGAAAAAACTAACACCCTTTTTCTCGCGCCTACCATCTAGCGTGCCAAGTTGAAATTGACCAGGCAGTTGTTTGGTTTATTGTGGGAACTTACCGACTAGCTCGAACTCGTCGACGGATGGCTCGATGGAGGGAGATGCGGCAGCCATGATGGTGCGAGGGAGAAACGAGGGGTGTTGGAGGAAGATGAATGAGGGACAGTGACTGACTCGATTATCGAATGAGGGACGCGCATTTTCCACGCTTATTTGAGACGCCTAAATACAAGAGTTGACGCTCGAAAGATTTGAATGCGTTTCAAGAATGAGGCAAGACCACTGGGAAATATCTAAGGGATTATTGGTCCGAATGGCGGTACACCATAAAATAATAAATTGTGTAGTTCTGAAACTCACTGGACATCTCCGTACTTAACGCACCAGATAGCGGTTCGAAAATCAAATTTTCTCATTGTCGCTCTTCAGAATGAACAGAATGTGCATATAATTAAACAGTTGGATGGGATAGTAGTTTCAGGCAGTAATAAACATTAATCAGGCAAGTCACACGTCCATAATATGAGTGGCACTACGCTTGTCAATCGGTCTCTCGTACTGTAACCGACGAGAAGACATGTAGACGGCAGAGGGCCGCCCTATTGCCATTTAGATGTAATCATAACACTTGACTGCTGCCACTGCTCTCGAGAGTGGTCACTCGAGAGTGGCCATGTTACACTCCTCTTTTTCCACGATGTCTCGTCATTCTGCACACTTAGATAGCGTTGGAAGGAAGAGACGCTGTCCATTCATGGTCACTACAGCAAGTGCACTACTATATAAAGAGAGAATCACGAGGATCGTTGTAGAAATCAGTTTACTACTCACTTCCCTTCAGATTCATCGGCAAACGCTTTTTTGACTTCTTGTTCCCTTAGCTAATAGTAACTCCCTCAGGTCATCATTTAGTCCTGGCCTGAAAACCATTTGATCAATTTGATTATTGTTGTCTCTTCAGATTCACAGCAATGTTTCTCCCGCTTCTCATTCCCTTAGTGATCCACCTCTGCCAATGTCAAATGCCTAGTCTTACCATCTCCATCTGTGTTTGAATACCATTGTCGATGTCATGTGTCACTTCAGATTGACCTACCATGCTTCTCCCGCTTCTGATTCCCTTCGTCGTCTACCTCACTCAATCAGCAGCTAAAGTGCCCAGGATCACGCTCGGAGACATTCCATTTTACAAGTGAGTGTCATCGACGACTCAAAAGTTCCAAATTTGTGAAGCTTTTGTGAGCCAAAACGCAACCCATGCAAGATAAACGGTTGGGCTCTTACAAAAAGAGTGGCATTTAACAGCAAGATGTCTTCTGAGCTTGTGATCTCTGATATATTTTATTGGATGGTTGAATTCTCGAAATGAAATATTATTTTAATTCAGGTTCCCGTGCACCGGCAACATCACGGAACTGACGGAGCGGCAGCAGCAGAGGTGCAAGAGTCGGTGAGAAGACTATTTGTTAAAATCAATGGTATTAAATGGTATTAAATGGTATTAATGGTATTAAATGGTATTAATGGTATCAATGGTATCAATGGTATTAAATGGTATTAATGGTAGTAATGGTAGTAATGGTATTAATGGTATTAAATGGTATTAATGGTAGTAATGGTAGTAATGGTATTAATGGTATCAATGGTATTAATGGTATTAATGGTATTAATGGTATCAATGGTATTAATGGTATCAATGGTATTCATGGTATTAATGGTATCAATGGTATTAATGGTATCAATGGTATTAAATGGTATCAATGGAATCTTGTGTGCGCTGTGAAACATAACTATTATCACTCTTGCATAATGTTAGATTCTGGCAAGAGTGCAAGAGTCGGTTGGTGATTTTATGTTCATTTTTTAAAAGAGGCAGTTGGATTATACTGAAGATCATAGTGTCTTGTTCCTCTTGTGATCACTGTGAAACATAACGCATTGAGAGATGCGCGAGTAGGCAAAAGTAGGAATGTGCTCCAACAGGCCCATGCAGGCAACCAAACATAGGCTTGGAACCATTTTGTGGATTCATCGTAAAATTGCGCAATGCTCGAGCAGCTGTGATGTTGCCTCTCCAGATAGATGTTGCCGCTGCGCAATGCTCGAGCTGCGCAGCGGCAGCATCTATCTAGAAGAACCAACTGCGTAATAATTTGTTCTACCATGCAACACGACGACCCACTAGAGAAATGCATCTCATTACCACTTGCGAGACGTGTGAAACATAGCCTGAAAATCATTAGAAATGATAGTGGGCGTGATTGCCACCCACTGAGGCTGACACTTGTCACACACTGTCAGTCTTGTCGCTGATAAGACCTAATGATAATTGCAGGTTCGCCAACTATGGCTTCGGCAGCGCCGGCCTGGGATACAACAGGATCAGCAAGTGAGTTTTGTTTATGCTTATGCCTGTTAACCACGCCTACTGCAAGGTGGCCAGATTCAACAGCAATGTGACACTACTAGTTATTGTCACCCCTTCCTCCATTACCCCAAAATGAGATAAGCTACCGTATCAGCGCATAGCCGCATTTCAGAAACAACAACGTCTACTGCAAGGTCTTCCGGCTCTGTCTCAACTTCTCGTTCGGGAATCTGTATCTGAGTGCGTACGGATATTGGAGAGGGAAGGGATTTTACACGGCAAAGGTACAATTAGACATCCTCCACCTCTTGTTCAAATGATGTTCTAACAACTAATATGACTATTTAGAAGAATCTAGAGTAGAGGTGAATAGATTCGGTCAATTTCAGAACTACAACATCCACGCCCTGGGCGGTGACACGGTCGAAGGCGCAGTTGAAGTTCAACGGCCGAGAGTTGACGCGTTGAAGAATGCGATTAGTGCGTTGATATTTATATTTCATAAAGCTCAGAAGCGATCCTAGTTAAATATAGTATCGTAGCCCATCCATGAAGCGGTCCACACCAGAGGGCCTCTAATAGTGCAGTAACCTACGACGACTGTTAATGCTACCTAATTGCAGGCGTGATCCGTCGCAAGAACAGCGGTGACAACCTCGCACTCGGGTTGAAGAAGGAGGAAGACGCGGAGAAGATTGTGAAGGAGGGACATGCTGGGGAGAATGTGGGGGAGAAGGATGATGAGAGGAGGAGGAGGAGATAGTGATAAAGTAATTTGTTACATAGAGAGAGTATCTACATTAGGCATTGAATAGTTAAAGTGTTTGATGAGAAAAGAAGGAGGAAGACGCGGAGAAGATTGTGAAGGAGGGACATGCTGGGGAGAATGTGGGGGAGAAGGATGATGAGAGGAGGAGGAGGAGGAGATAGTGATAAAGTAATTTGTTACATAGAGAGAGTATCTACATTAGGCGTTGATTAGTTCAAGTCTTTGATGAGAAAAGAAAGAAGAAGATGCGGAGAAGATTGTGAAGGAGGGACATATGGGAGAGAATGTGGGGGAGAAGGATGTTGAGAGGAAGAGGAGAAAGTGATAAAGATGCCTTTGAATCATTATGTAGTTTGTTACCAACGAAACGTTGTCTTTTCTCCATACGTTATGCCTTTCAGAAACACAAGTGAAATATTTCGGCTCTGTTCGGATTTGGGGGACCCATGACATTATGGGGGACCCATGGTGACCCATGACAATATGGGGGACCCATGGTCAGTATGGGGGACCCATGCCCCACCTGACAATATGGGGGACCCATGGTCAATATGGGGGACCCATGACCACCTCTGGCAATTTGGGGGACCCATGACCACCTCTGGCAATTTGGGGGACCCATGACCACCTCTGGCAATTTGGGGGACCCATGACCCCCTCTAACAATATGGGGGACCCATGTCATTTTTTTTAGTTTTTCATTTTCTCTTTCTCTTTTTGCTCAACTGCATTGTTATTTCTTTTCCCTTGTGTGTAGATGTGATTAATTCATTATTTACTTCTACAGTTATGAGATAATGTACATGGCCGGATTTGAAGCAAATAAATCGAACAATGCAATATGGAGTATCATAAAAGAAATTAGTTGACAGTGTAAAATCATCTAAGTCTATTTGCCATGCTGTCTGTGCCCATGACCCGATCCTCCTGAAGAGTTTCGTGGTCTTGGGGTAGATCTGAGACCTGGTCTTCTAGTTGGTTTTGAAGTGGTTGGACGGGTTCTGGGATTGGGAGTGGTAGTGGTAGTAGATCGTCCGCGTCTGGGCCTCGTGGTAGTGGGATTGGGAGTGGTCGTGGTAGTGGTGCTAGGTTTTCCGCGTCTGGGTCTCGTGGTAGTGGGATTGCGAGTGGTTGTGGTAGTGGTGCTAGGTTTTCCGCGTCTGGGTCTCGTGGTAGTTGGTTTGGGAGTGGTAGTGGTAGTAGGTTTTTCGTACCTGGGCCTTGGGGTATTGGACATTTGAGGTGTTGGTTTTGGGGTAGATGCCTTTGCTATTTCTGAAGTATGCATAGGGACAGGATTCGGAGCAGGAACGGGCTGAGCAACGGGAGCGATTCTAGGAGCAGGAGTGGGTTGGGCGACTACAGGTATAGGGACAGAATTAGGAGCAGGAACGTGAGCCCAGCTCCTAGATTCACCACACCCAGAGCTAGAACCTCAGCTAGAGCTAGAACGACCCATAGAGTACGTACCACACGAACAACACCAAAGGTCCGTTCTACACCTAGAATTAGAGTTAGAACCACCAGAAAAATGAAGACAAGAAAGCCCCGCTATGTATAAACAATATTAAGTAAACGCATTAACACATTGAATAAACATAATTACACGCAAAGGGCCACAAAATAACAAACCGATGCAGCAAAAATAGAGAGATGATTATCCAAACAATCTGGCATTATATCTCATAATTGTAGAAGTAAATAATGAATTAATCACATCTACACACAAGGGAAAAGAAATAACAATGCAGTTGAGCGAAAAGGCAAAGAGAAAATGAAAAACTAAAAAAAAATGACATGGGTCCCCCAAATTGCCAGAGGTGGTCATGGGTCCCCCAAATTGCCAGAGGTGGTCATGGGTCCCCCAAATTGCCAGAGGTGGTCATGGGTCCCCCAAATTGTCAGGTGGGTCATGGGTCCCCCATATTGACCATGGGTCCCCCATATTGTCAGGTGGGTCATGGGTCCCCCATATTGCCATGGGTCCCCCATATTGACCATGGGTCCCCCAAATCCGAACAGAGCCAATATTTCTTAGCGACTATACAATAGTCCTTACACGGCGAAGACCTTTCTCTCGTTCTGAAGAAGGAAGAAGACGCAGAGAAGATTGTGAAGGAGGGACATGTGGGAGAGAATGTGGGAGAGAAGGATGATGAGAGGAGGAGGAAGATGAAGTGATAAAGTAATATTCTTCCAGAGAAAGCGGTTTTGTGTTTTTTTTCGGAAACCAAAGGCGTAGATCATTGCAGTTTGAGCATTTCACAAAAATTTGCAGAAATTTTGAAACACATCTGAATCAATCCCTGAAATTCAAATGAAACCCCTGGAAGGAAATGGATCATGAGATTCCTTCCCCCTCAAGATATCTTCCCATCCTTCTTCCTTCCGCTCCTTTGATCCCATTCAACTGTTCCGTGGTACTCAACCCTTTCTGTCAGTAATTACCGTACTCCCGCCAGCCGGGTTCTCCATTGTTCGGTTGATAAATGGCATCAGTGTGGTTAACTATCTAAATTACCCCCAAGTAACTTACAAAGAGGTGTATTTTTTGTTTCCCATAACTCGCTTTCCTTTTCGCCTAACCTATCCACGCCCCAGCGATCCCGCATTTCAAACCGTACGCGAGTCTCGATACCAAAGAAGTCCTCCAATGGGTCTTTTTGATTCTCGCGAGGCGCTCCGCCTCATAACGGCGCTTTTTTTACCGTATCCAACCCAACTCAACCCCCACCAACGCTCCCGCAACGGTCATAACCTGGACCAAAGAACTCCACGCTATGCCCCATAAACACGTACTTTTGTACATGCTACAGTCCCGCAGCTCCGTACTGTCCGCAAGAACTTGGATCAAGACCATGCAAATGGGCTCTTTTTGTTCTACGCACTCTCCCACGGCGCGCGCTACACCCCATAAAGGCGCGCGACCTTAGTAGTTCCTCTTGCAAAGTACTAATTAGTCGTGTCTACCCAGCCAGGGAAGTGAATAATGACCGAGATGTCTCTCAGGTCAGGCAGGCCGAGAGATCAGGGGGAAGGGAGAGGGACAGACCTGGATGGGACAGAGGCAAGTGAATAATAGGCGGATATCTGTGCACACATAGAGAGCCCGTGGCCACTTCTAAGAGACCTTGGCCCGGGATAGATGCCGAAGGGGCTCAATCCCATGCATAGAAACGAAGACAAATAGAGAAGTGATGGTCGAGACTTTTGCTCAGTTCCATGGAAGATGATGAAAGACTCGGAGCTTTGGAATGCGCCAGGCATCGGGCTTATAGCAAGGCGCTAAACAAGATCACTTCAAAAATCTTGGGTCAAGGTTTTGATGGGGTTCATCAGGCTTGAACAGTTCTTGTAACGTTGGTCAGTTTCACCTATAGACTTACAACCGCATGTAAGAGTTTGCAAAAAAAACTCCTAAGTCAACACATTATCTGGCTCTGTACGGAAATAGCGGCCCCATGTGAAAACAGCGGCCCCATGGGAAAACAGCGGCCCCATGGGAAAATAGCGGCCCCATGGGAAAATAGCGGCCCCATGGGAAAATAGCGGCCCCATGGGAAAATAGCGGCCCCATGGGAAAATAGCGGCCCCATACAAGGCCTTGATGGGAAATTATGTCTTGCATCATATTTTCACCGTATTACGTAAGGATGACGCAACACTAGGCAATATCGCGTTCTAAGAGTGTAACTCGCCTCAGACTCGACGGAGAAGGCTGGTAGAGGTGGCAATCGATGCCCCATGAGTTCGCAAGATGTGATTCGAATATTTACGATAGATTGCATAATGATGACGCAATACTATGCAATACCGTGTTCTAAGAGTGGAACTGGCCTCAGACTCGATGGAGAAGGTTCGTAGAGCTGGCAATGCTATCATGACACTTATCGCCAGCTTTCTGAAAGTTCCACTCTTAGAACACGGTATTGCATAGTATTGCGTCATCATTATGCAATCGATCGAAAATATTCGAATAACATCTTGCGAACTCATGGGACATCGATCGCCACTTCTACCAGCCTTCTCCGTCGAGTCTGAGGCGAGTTACCACCTTTGAACACGGTATTGCATAGTATTGCGTCATCATTATGCAATCGATCGAAAATATTCGAATAACATCTTGCGAACTCATGGGACATTGATTGCCACTTCTACCAGCCTTCTCCGTCGAGTCTGAGGAGAATTACACTCTTAGAACGCGATATTGCCTAGTGTTGCGTCATCCTTACGCAATACGGTGAAAATATGATGCAAGACATGATTTCCCATCGAGGCCTTGTATGGGGCCGCTATTTTCCTATGGGGCCGCTATTTTCCCATGGGGCCGCTGTTTTCCCATGGGGCCGCTGTTTTCCCATGGGGCCGCTGTTTTCCCATGGGGCCGCTATTTCCGTACAGAGCCCATTATCTTGCCTGATTGTTTCCTGTAAATCCGTTAGTGGCATGCTACAAGGAGGCAATGATGAGATCTGAGAAGTGGATAAAGTTAGGAAGGCATAGAATTAAGGACCGATCTTCTTTTACGTCCCTAGTCTGATCCCTCCAATCTGCCCACTCCTTTCACAGACACACCGGAAGGCCTCCATCCTTTCCATTTCACATACATCTCTTCCATTCGTGTTTGTTCAGGCCTGATGAGTTCTCAATGCCCATATTCTCAAACAGCAGCCGTGTGATTGAGCCGTGGGATCGCAGTCTTACAAGGTCAGAGGGCCATCCCGATCTCCACCTTCTCCCCGTTCTCTCGCCAGTCAGAGAAAACGAGAGAGCGTGGGCATAGGAGAGAGCGCTCGCTGGCCACACTAAAACAACTGCAGGACACAATGCAATGACCGGGTGGTGGGAACAGAGGGCGATGAGAAGGGGCGGAGCAAGGCGTTTCCGGTCTCGGCGCAGTTTCAAGGATATCGTGGACTTGGCGAGATTTGGCGAGAGTTACCTGTCAATTTCATATTCAACGCGTTTTTAGAAATAATGTGCGCGGGGTTATCAATGTGGCTTGGTACCTGACTTGTGGGAGGGATGGGGTCAGGATTAGGTGTGGCACCCGAATAAAGAAAATATTTCTAACTTCTGTTGTGGCTCAGAATTCCTTTCAATTTAATTTTTTTGTACCGCCCATGTCGCGTTCACCGAAATTACACCGAGTTCAACGAATATGAAACGTCTATGAAGCATATTTGCGACTAATTTTGAAATCTGCCTCCAACCTGCTCAAACTGATGTCAGGGTCCTGATATCAGATTCCTATCAGTCTGATGCGCGCAATTGAGTGTGGTATAACTCCGATTTCCGTTCCACAATTGCTTTCTTGGTACATTTCCTTCCCTCACTCCCCCTTTCATTGCGCCAACAATCATCGGCTAATCCGCACCCAAACTGTTCGCTTAGCAGTCATCGCTGCCATTTACAATGGACTGAATGACTCCTCGGTCTCTCAATTCACCCCACTCTCTCCCCAGTCAGAGACCGTAGATGGCGCGCCAATCTCCCATCTATAAGAAGCTTTCCTACTCCAGCGGAAGCGACTGAGGTCACTGTCTCTCCATTCTACCTGGTCTATCACCTTGCCTGATCGACGAGAGATTACATGTAAGAGAGACACTGCCAGTCAACACTAGTAGTTGTAGTAGCACAGTAACTAGCTGAATAATCGCCCTCATTCAAGTGTGTTGTATTGCAGTGACACTTAGTAGGAGGAGGTGAGCGGTAATCTGACCGGTGCTACTGTATTGCGCAGTAAGTTATAGTGAGCGCTATTTGTTAGGTAGTAATCTGACCGGTGCGCCCCCTACAGTATTCGGCGGTGCTAAGTTATGCTCATGTTATGAGCTCGGTTGTATTCAGTTGTTGTAGTGCAGTCCGCGTTCGCCTAGGGTATTGTGTACTTGAACGGTAATCTGACCGGTGCCACAACAGTCTTCTACGTTATGCTAGGATGTTATGCCTCTTGGGTTGGTAGCAGTCACTGAGGCTTGCTCAGGGCGTTGAGTCGTATTGTATGCTCAGTAAGAGCGGTAATCTGACCGGTGCTACCGTACTGCGCTGTAAGTCAGAGTGAGCGCTATTTGTTAGATAGTACTCTGACTATGGTAGGTCGGCCGACCCGTGACATTACTGGCTAAATTGAAGTTCAACTGCTTCGCAATCGCAATCGAGAGAGCTTCTATCGTCTGAGCTCCTACTGCAGATAGATGCTAACTTACCGATAGCGTTTGTTTCCGACCGGTATTAGATCATCATGCTAGCTTATGACAGATCGTTCTATACTTCCACTAGTAGCCTCATAACATGAGTGAGCGGCAATGCAGGCAGTTAGTCGCGACAAGTGTTGTTCGCTACCAGACCGGTGCTACAGTACTCCATGACAGATGTCTGCTAGCTAAGAGGCTGCAATGATCCAGTTAGCACTGGATCCCTGCTCCGTTGAGTACCACCCTGTCTGGCTCTCTTCATTCCAACTGCTCTCTCGCTTGCTCTGACTGATGAGAGAGCATGTCAAATGAATAGAGTCAAGCCATTACATCCTTTTTGCCTGCTCGTCATTTGATCTACATCTGCCCCGCTACCGTACCCCCGCCGTCTCATCCCATTGCACGCCGCGGTGCTCATTTCATCTGCCCTGTCTCTTCATCTAGCGTGCTATCTCGCTTCGTCTGACCTGCTAGAGAGTGTGTAAAATGGAGAGAGTCGCTCAGTTTCCCAGCGCCTATTCTCTTAAAAACCCAGCGCAAAGAGCAGAGCGCAATTTGCTCGCAGGCGAATATTCACATCTCAGTTGGTTAGAAAACGCGAGAGAGCAAGCGGAATGGAGAGAATCAGACGAGAAACGCGTCAATGCTGTCAAATCTCATCTCATTTCGCCGCCTTTCGCCCCGACCCCGCGAAGCATACGGTGGATTTATTGGATCGTGAGGCGAAGAATTGGAGAGATGATGGGGTCAGGACTGGTCTTCTATCGCTCGAGTTGCTCCGCTTTATGGAACTGTCTGGCCTTCTCAAAGTCTTGATTGATTCCAGCGTCTTTCTCTACACAGTTGGAGAATTTGGCAACCCTAGTAGCCATCGGTCCATGGCCCCATAATAGCCTGGATTAACATTTGGATTATTACACCCACTGTAAAGTAATGTAACCATTACAACTTTGGATGAGGTCCCTGAAATCGGTCAACGCATGAACACACAATAGCCTCGCATCCTCTGTCCTGTTTCAGTTGGTCGTCTTCTAGGTCTCTGAAATCGGTCGACCATAGATTAACTCATAGATTAATACCCCTACTGTCCTGTTTCAGTTGGCCGAGTCGACTACCGGAAGGGGGAGATTATTTTGAGTTACTATAACGAATATTTCTGCTTTCACGTTGATTTTATTCTCGGTCGGTCCATGGCCCCCATAATAGCCCCTAGATTATCACGCCCACTGTCCTGTTTCAGTTGGCCGAGTCGACTACCGGAAGGAAGCGATTATGGGGGATCATTCGTTCCTCCTATTGACACCTTCCGCAGCTCTAATCCGTCTTCCGCCAACCTCTATCTATCGGGTCGCCTCCCTACACTAGTTGATTTGTGGACCGTATCAAGGGATGGGTCGATTTGTGGGGGAAATGAAAGTTTTTGACGTGGAGTTTTCATCAATGTAATCCGTCTTCCGCCAAGCTCTATCCATTCATCTATCTCCACCCTCCCCATACTTGCTATCTGGACCGTATCGTCTTCCTGATGTTGTGGTCTCTAAAGAAAAATACTTTCACCTCTCTAATCCGAGTTCCTCAACCCCCATATCTGTCTGTCTCTTTCAACAGATATTCAGATCGTAACTTACGAAGGGATAGAAACGGAGAAACGGAGCAAACTCCTTCCGCGCTTTATCTGCCCCTACTTATCACCTCCCTCCTCCACTCCCCTGTTATCTAGACCGCATCATTCGATCACTATCCTATGTTACGGACGATTGCATGCCGTCTCTATATCAGTCCCTGCTTCTTTATTACATTCTTCACTCGGCTACTATCTGGGCCGTATCATTTCTACCTCAATCCTCTATTCTTTCTCGCCTCATGCGATCCAGACCGTATCACATCCACTCCCCCCCCCCTATCGGTCCCTTCTCACCACCCTCTATCCTCCCTGCTATCTGGACCGTATCTCCTTGTTCCCATGGGAGAGGTGTTTACGACTTTACGATGGATGGGATTTGGTACGTGGAGGGCCGCGGTTGCTGGACTGTGACGGGGTCGCTTTCTCATTTTGAATTTTGAAATTATCTAACCCCAGATCAGTTTCTGAACCGATCAGATGAGCTTCGCAAGCATTTACACACCACCGCATTGTCGGTGCAACATTATCACGTTGATCGTCTCTTCATCAAAAACAAAAACACCGCATTGATTTGATACCCACTGGGATCGTTCCAAAAGCCTCATTTACTGATTTTGCGTTTCTCCCTCTTATAAACTCGGGTTGAACCGTTCCTCTACTTCTCTCTTCTCTCATGTCCCGTTTCGCGCCGGTAAATACGAATTCACTCACTTTTGCGCTATGAAACGGTGCGTCGGTTGAGTGGGCTGAGAGGTGTCTAGAGGTACTCTGGCCCTCTCCAACCCGCATGATCTCTCACCGTCTCTACCTTTCCCCCTTACTCTACATACAAGAAATGTTCAAGTGTTGTGCGCGTAGGATCCCTCCCTCTCACTCTTACTCTCTAGAGAGGGAGGGGTACCGTACTCCCCCCACTAGGCCCCGCCCCTTCGCTCTCCCGCCGCTCACTCGTCGGCTCTGTTACTACTTAACGTTACGCAGTTTTCCGGCTGGTGAAGTGCTATCATCACTTCTTCACTCTTCTTCACTTACAACATTGCCGCGATCATTGTACAGTACACGAGTATACACGATTATGCTCTCAATGACTCTAAACAATAACGTTGCTTGATAACTTGAGGCGATTTTCAATCGTTTTCATAATTTAAATTCCCTTTATATTACCACTGCATTATATTTCTTACATCGTTGCTCGAGTAGTACAGTATTGAACAAGTAACAAGATTGTTATTGTGCAAGGTGAAAGAATCTGAGCGGGTTGTATTCCTACGTTACCATTTCTGTTACTCATCGAAATCGATACCAAACTAGTTTCCGGGTTACCTTTTATAACAACGCATTGGATGATAGTTGACTGATTGCGCTTGGTTGAGTTTCACAACGGGGTCTTCAATCAGAGAATCGTTGCAATATTGATTTCTGCACGTTATTCTCTCACTGATCTTTTTAATTATTCCTCAATCTATCTTAGTTCCTGTAATATAAATTCGAGGGCTCATTATTCAATAGAACCTCACAAGACAGGTACAAGGGCCTCTTTCCGAACATTCTCTCATACTATCCTCATTTAGTCAATCCGATCTCAATTATCGTTGCAACGTCCGCCTATACCTGACACATATTTCATATTTTTTGTTGAATAATCCCTCCAGGCCTCCTTCAACCATATCTTTTAATCAGAAATAGTCCAATTTCCCCCATTATTGGCGCATGTATTGTTGTACGACTAAGACTAAATACGTAGATTCAGGTATGGACCCGCGCCTCCTGCTCTTCTCCCATCCCCTCCTCCTCCAACCCTCGCCCTTCCTCCTCCTGCAGCAGCACCAGCAGCTACTGCAAAGGCTGAGCGAGAAGTATGGTTATTTTAAACCTTTTTCTTATTCCAAATAGATTTTACTCACTTCCTTCCGCGTTACTCACATGACCTTGAGTAAGTGGCTGAGTAAAACCATGGGAGTATGGATCGATTGTGACTACTGCTCCATTAGTAGAATCAAAGATTTTGATTCCGCCCCCCTTTCCGAATGACTTGTAAGTATGTAATGGTAGGTCTCCTTTCAGTGAGCAATCGCACCTCCTCCAGAAGCAGACACAGCAGCTGCTGCAGGAGGCACTGACCAAGAAGGCAAAGTCGAGGTGATTATTTGACTATTTTTTTATAATTATTACATTATTATCTACCCATCCCTCAAATTTGCCCTTGCGAGTCCGTTTTTACCGTTGGACTAGCTACAGTTCTACTTTTGAAATCCAGAACAGAGAATACCAATAATTCATCTAGCGGGTTTCTCGCCACGCAATTTTTAGTTGTAGTTCAAAAAAAAGGATCCAATCATATTTCCTCGCTTCCTCCCTTTCGATTTCTTTTGTATTTCGATGAAATAAACAATATCAACAACAACAACAACATCAAAATTATTCCAGCGGGTTCCTCGTCGAGTCCCTGCTCGCCTCTTCTTCATCGGATGAGGACGATAGTAGGGAGTCGCCCGGGGATGTGAAGGTGTGTAATCTGGCGCGATTTCTGTACTACTGTAGGTATTACTGTAGGCTTAAGTCACATTTGTATTAGAGGTAGCTTTCTAGTGAGAAAACTCTTTTACATTGCTCACCTCATGGTGGTGCAAGGGTGGTCCACAACTTTCTATTGCTTAGATTGTTGCGCCAACGAGCAAAATGCGCACGCAGAGAAAACATTGGACATTAAACCCCGCCTCTCAAATAGATTGTTGTTGGAGAAAACAGTAGCTGGAAAATCAATTCACACTGATCACAGACTAGATGAGTCATGTGTGAAACATAATCTGGACAAACTGACGGAGAAGGAATCTGAATTCAATTCCAGAAGGAAGACGACCTCATCGACGTCTCCACCACCACTCCGCGAGAGGAGTCGCCAGTAGCACCCTCAACCATCGGCTCGGCCATCCCCGCGACTCTCTCGCTGCCCGTTCCGCCACTGGTGATGCCACCGCAGCCAAGGATTCCGGTATGCGTATTTCTCAGCTTTAAAGCCATCTAGCGAATTCATTTTATTTCCCTTACCACGGCATTCTATAGGGGGTGGGCGAGAAAAAGAGCGCACCAGAGAAAGAGAGGATTACCGTATATTTTTACCCGCCTGGCCAGCCGCAACCTCGTTTTAGTCTATGGTCTTGCACGGCACTTTTAAATTCTTTTTTGGCGCTAAAACGCCGTGTTACATCAGGGTTGGATACTAGACAATTTCCATTGAACAACGTAGACTACTATTCGCTAGTTTTTTTGCCACTAGTCAGTTCTCGATTGAGGTGATAGCTATCGTATTCAGTGAAATATCGATCTTTCACAGGTCATGCCGCCGGTCGGCGTCGAGTTTGTCAACGGCGGCTACGGAGTGAAGAACCCGCTCGCGTCACTTGCTGGCGGCAGTTCTTCATCGACTGTCAAGCAGCCGAATGATGAGTCTGTGGTAAGTGTTTTGAACAACGGAATAGTAAATGCAGTAAAAAAGACACTGGCTTCTCAGAAAGTTTCAACGCGAATGAGAATCAATCAAATGTTAATACTAGAGTACGGTAATGTTCGGAAAAACTTCGAATCGCTCGCTACGTAGGAAGCGTAGATCACCGAAAGGGTTTGTAGTACAATTAACGTGAATGCGTGTATCATACCCTTTGCAGTCCCCATCCGAGAACGAGGGCACGCCCGGCGCCTACGTGTGCAGGATGTGCGGCAAGGTTAGGAATCTTCTTATTTTTTAATATTTTATTTTTGTAATTCATAATAAAAATCAAATCTGCCTATTGAATTATCTTGAGCTTAGAAGAGAAAAGAGTGCAGGATGTGTGGCAAGGTTAGGAAATTAATTATTATTCGATGCTACCAATCCCGGCTTACCCCTCGGCTAGAATAACCACGATGTTCGAATTGCTAGTGAATAGTGTACAAAAGGCGCGGCAAGGTTCCTTATTTATCTTGCCTTTCGCCACATTTATTTTGATAATTGGATATTAAAACATGACCGTCAAATTGGCAAGAGTGCGTAGAAGAGTAGGGTAAACATATAGATACGATATGTTTCACGATCGTTTCGTAAGGCATTGTCCGGAAAGAATCTAATGTATCGCCTTCGGCGTTCCAGAACCTAATCTAATTCTTCCCTTTCAGAAATTCTCCCTCCAACGACTGCTCAACCGCCACTCCAAGTGCCATTCTGATCTCAAACGGTAAGCGTTTTTCATCACTTAGCTCCCATTCCCCCTCGGTATACCGAAGTGGAGCTTACTTCTCGTGACAGGAAATGCGACAGGGCAAAGATAAACTAGATCCCTGGGCTTACATCTTCAGCGGTTAAAAAAAAATTTTTAATAAAGAAAAAGTAAACAAAGTCAGAGATGACAGTCTCAAGATGCCAATTCGAATGCCTTTCAGATACCTCTGTACCTTCTGCGGGAAAGGCTTCAACGACACGTTTGATCTCAAGAGGCACACCAGGACCCATACTGGTATCTTTTAAGTTTAAACAATGTATTATCTAGACGAGTTCATTTTTCTCGCTCATTAAAATATCTGTATTGCGCAGTCATATTTCCAATGTGTTTCACATTTCATTCAAGTTGTGCCAGTGTTCTTTCTGGCGAAAATCCAATAATCCATTCTATCTTCTGACCTTCTCCTTATTGTCTTTTCTCTCACTCTTACTCATTTCTCCTCTATTTGTTTGCCCATCGTCTACCGTACTCCGCCAGTCCGCTAGGAGGCAGCGCAAGGTCACACGCACAATCCGCTCTGCGCTCTCTCAATCTGGCCTGCTCTCTCGCCTTTTCTGACCGCCGAGAGAGCACGTGAATTGGAGAGAGCCCATTACCCCTGTAAGTGCCCGCACAGCTACCCAACCAGTTACCCGCGCCACTCGAGTAATCGGCTGCTCTCTCGCTTTCGCGTGCTCTCTCGTCGGTCAGACAAAGTGAGAGAGCAGGCGAAAACGAGAGCGCGCAGACACAACTTCTTTCTACCGTAATCGCTATCCGCTTACCCCGCCGCTGCTTACTTTCTTTCTGCGTCTCTAACTTGTGTCTGAATGTCTGGTGTCTCTCTTGTCTCTTCATTCCACATTATCTCTAGCTGTTCAGAGAAAGCGAGAAAGTCTGATGAATGGAGAGAGTCAGACTCTTACTGATATGCTCCAGCGAAGCAAGGTCCGTAGCCATTATGATCGATTTTGAAGCTGTTTGCGAATGATAGATGTTTGACCCTTGATCTTTGAAATCTAGAGGTCAATTAATGTCCCAAACTCCTTTCACTTTTAATCCTACTTTGTTAATTGAGAATGAAGCAAAACACTTCACTCCTACTCTTCCAGACCCCGCAACTAAAGCATGCTTCACTTGTCACGTACGCTACCGTAATCCTAATACGTTCTCTAAAGTAACGTTGGGCGAGAGAGCAGGCAGAGTTGAGAGAGTAACCCCCCCCCCCCTCAACTTGTCCACTTAGCGGGCAGAGTAGCTGTATTACGAGTAGTAATTACTTGTGCTCGGCTGCTCTCTCCATTCGGCACGCTCTCTCGCCGGCCAGAGAGGCGAGAGAGTGTGCGGAACGGAGAGAGTAAGATGCTACAGTAGACAGCGCCGCGGTAGACAATCGGCGCTAGTCGGCGCGCCGCTTTTCAAAGGTTGCCTGGCACTATAGTGCGGTAGAAATTTATTTCTTCAATTACTAAAAAACGGAAAACAATGCAAGCGTACACTGAATAGAGTCCATTGATGTGAGGAGGCAGTCATTGAATTCTAAAAAGGAAGCAGACCAGATATCATCGGTTACGAAATTGGACGAATATCATGTGACGGAGAAACATATCCCAGACGATCCCCTTATTCACAATAAATATTTTCATTAATATTAATTAATTAATTAATTAATTCCAGGCGTTCGCCCGTATAAGTGCGACTGCTGCGACAAGTCCTTCACTCAGCGGTGCTCGCTGGAGTCGCATCTGAGGTTTGTTATCTTCAATTTATATTTTTTCGTTGCTCACGCTAGCGTTTCATCTATGTTTCACTCTTTTCTCAAGTCGCTTCTTCGCCAGTATCGCCGATCACTCGTATGGATAAAGATAAAAATAAAATGAAATAAATTCCAGAAAAGTGCACGGCGTGCAGCACAACTACGCGCACAAGGAGCGACGGAGCAAGGTGAGTAGTTGACATTGATCTTTGCACAGCGTGTCAGAGAGGCCGAACTCCTTTGTTCTCCGTGGCCTTTCACTTTCCATGATCGTCCGGAGACAATATTTAAGTAAAACCTGTGAAACGTATACCGTATCTTACTGATAAGAAAAAGATAAGAAAATCGAGATCGATAGATCTATCCAACTATAAGCTAAGGAGCTTCTCTATCGATTTTGCATGTTTTGCTGAACTTTAAATCACTTATATGCTTATTTTTACTAGAGTTTCTCCGGAATTTAACTCCTCCAAAACCGTTCATGGAAACACCCACACCAATATTCTTTTTGGAATCCTCATGATACACGCTACCACGGCACTAAAAAAAGGTATATATAATTTTGCCTATATTAGAGAAAATTGTAAATGAAGGGTAGTTTTATTTGTTTTTAACATCGTTCTCGAATATAAATTACATTATGCAAATAGATTTTTAGTGCCGTGGTAGCGTGTATCATGAGGATTCCAAAAAGAATATTGGTGTGGGGGTTTCCATGAACGGTTTTCGAGGAGTTAATTTTCCGGAATTTTCATTTTTTTTTATTTTCGCGAGAACTTTTCCGTCATATTTGATATGAGTTTCACAGAAACTATGAATGAAACCCAGTGATTTTGATTCAAATTGATCTCATTCTTGATTTTCGACCGCTCCGCTCACTCGAGATGAGTGAGAATGAAAGGGAGGGAAAAGAGAGTCACGCATTTGTCTCGGCCGCGATAATTGGATTTTCTTACCCCTCTGACACGCTGTGCTTTGGCCTTTGGGAGCCATCTTGAATTAGCTGAAGTATGCTTCAAGTACATTATCTAATGAAGGTTTCTAGCGTTTTAAAAAAACACAATCGAATTACACTGCTGTCTCTATTTCGAATTCTCAAACATTTGTCAGGAAATAATGGGAGCTGACCTAAGTTCCTAGAAGAAAAATATCGGTCAGGAGAACGTGAAATTAATGAGAGTAATCGTCATCCCATTATTCCCGACCCCATCGCCGTCTAATAACAGACTTCTGAGCACTTGTAATTCGATCTACAAATGATCTATTCTGACCGTCATTTGTTACCCTTTTTGCTCCCATTGTTTCTCGTCTCCTTCATATGAAGGGTATCGAGCGGGAGAGAGAGTGTGCAAAACGAAGAGAGTCGCGGCCCATTCACAACCCTCATCAAGGGCTCTCTTTCTTACTCTACCGCGAGCAATGTTCTCGTCTCTTCATTTTGCATGATCTCTCACCAGTCAGAGAAGCGAGAGAGTGCGCGAAATGGAGAGAGTCAGATCATTGTTCTCTACCGCACACACACTGTCGAGATTGCGCGACCTTGCGAATGCACTTCTTAGGCACATTGAGAGGAGGAATCGAGACCGGAAAACACTCGCGAGAGACCGAGGATGGGGGATTGAAAGATCAAAATGAAGATAGTATATTATATTGTAGGATCAGGATGTAATTGGCTAAGTTGTGGTAAATGAACTTCTTGTATTATCTGACAACCAATTGTCTCCAAAAGTTCTCTTTCAACGTAATGCCCCTTACACTTAATACCCAGCATGCTATTGCAGAAAAGCGAAAAGCATAGATCAAGAGATCAACATCTTACTTTTCCAGGTCTTCGTTTGTGAAGAATGCGGCTACACATCTGAGCATTTCGACACGTATATCCTCCATCTGAGATCACTGCATCCCTTCTCGGCTGCACTGATGAAGGTATCATTTCACACCTGGTTATATGGTTTTACGGTTGACTGGAGGGACAGAGGCCCAAAATAAACGGCAGGTTTCTTAGAACATAGCTTAGGATACTTGAGATGACTGCATCCCTTCTCGGCTGCACTGATGAAGGTAAGAGCAGTTGATAGGAACAGATAGAGTCGGCATGAAGGGAGAGAGGTACTCTCGGCTGCGTTGATGAAGGTATAATCGTCGCTCTCTCTATAATTAGGCCCTTTGGACTCCAACGTCGCGGCGAAAATGATATTTCACTTGAGTTTCACTGTTGGTAGATGTCTAAAAGGTTTTAGAAATAAACAGTGTCAATTTGGAATCCTTGTTTAAAAAGCAGACAATTTATTTATTGCATCCTTTCTCCAGATCACCTCGGCCACCTCTCGCCCGGCCGCCATCGCCGCTGCTTCTTCTTCTTCATTCTCTGCTGTAGTCCCGTCGTCGACGTCGTCGACCACGCCCCCGTCCAACTCATCCGCATCGTCGCTAAGTCCCGCATCGACATAATTTTTCCGCAACCTATGCCGGTGCAGTCCTTGAAATTGCAACGCTGCTCTTTTCAACTCATCGGCCTCCTCCCTCAATCCTGCCTCGACCTAGAGCATACAGAGATGGAGCGAAAGGCTAGGCTGCTGAATCCTGAACGCCTCCCTCAAATTCATCCGCATCAAAATTGCTTGCAATCTAGACGTTACTAACATACATTGCTTACATTCTCTTATTATGCCTGAAATTTGTCTCATTTCATCCGTAATCAATTGCCCTTCTGACCTCCTACTTCGGTTCACGGTGTCCTCCCTTCTTGCTACACAATTCTTTTCCCTGTTGCTCATTGACAAATCGGACATTTCTTATCTTTCTTTGCTTAGCTTCTTGTCTTCAATCCATGTCTTGTCTTGTCGGCCTTTTATCCCTTACTTCCTGGTCTTATCTAGCTAGCTTCTATTCATGACTTTCTCGGTTGTATATCCCCTGCTTTCTATATCAATTTTATCCATTCCCGATGCTTTTCTGATGTTCCTGTGCTGCTGATAAATTGTGAATCTCACCTTTCCATGGGTTGAATGTACTGACCTACCATAATCGTGTTCTATAATTTGGATAGGTCAGATTCGAAAACGCACTCTACCGTAGCCTAAGCCGTTGCGCGAATGTTAGGGAAATTCAAAAGAAGAGGGACGCAAGAAAGGGAGGAGATGGGCGATGGTCAATGTTCCGAAACGGCCTCTATTCGAATGGGTGGGGTCTCTCCATTTCGAAATATATCTCGCAGGTTAGATAGGGCGAGAGAGTGTGTGGAATAGAGAGAGGTCCTTTTATTCTTCGCCTCTTCTTTTGACGATTCCAAATAGAGGAGAACCGTGTGTGAGAAAACATGAGCACAATCTGTTGATCTGCTGAATGACAAGGGGATTTTGAAATCTTAAAAGAGAAATTTTTGTAATTTCACCAATATGTTTTTATTGACCTTTGAGCGTCACTGGACCAACTACAATTGTAAAGCTACTCCTTCACAAGATTATCGATGCACCCCAGCAACCGAAATGTTTTCATTCTGATTGCAACTTTACTTTACCTTCTAGAGACCGGGGAAGAGAGTAAAGGACATTAGTCCCACTCTCGATCACCTAATGGATCTCCCTTGACAATGGAGCACCCGGCTGGCGGGAGTACGGTAATTACTGACAGAGTGGGAGATGAGTACCACGGAATGGTTGAATGGGATCAAAGGAGCGGAAGGAGTGAAGGATGGAAAGATATGGGAGTGGAATCTCAGGACATGGTAGATCCGAGGAGTTTTTGTGAGAGGGGTTTAGTAATTTGGAATCGAGTAAAAAAGGTAAAGATACGTCCCGGCTTCGAGACGGGGCTCGCGGGAGGACACTGCTAGGTCAGTATCACGTGTTGGTATCGAGTACGCTGTGAAAATTAGGCAGCGTAAAAAATATTGACAATGTTGAAGTTCGGAGACTGCAGGAGGACGAGTTGAGTTTCACGCTTCCCCAAAATCTGAAGCACATAAGTAGAATGCAGTATGCTTCTGGAATCGTGCAGTAAAAAAACTATTTCTGAATGGCCTTCTTCACCGTTCTTTAGAATCAATGAAGTAGTATGTTGAAAAAGATTTCCAGTTTACATAGTGCTCCCGAAGAGTGCTTACACGATGACTAGCCCGATCTTTTTTGCGAGGTTTACATGACTCACTCTCTGATAGACTGCGCATCCCTAGTGCGGCAGACAGTGAAGCAGTCTGGAATGTCAACAAACGACCATTACTTAACCCCCTGAAAATGTAAATCAACGCTCCTTTCTCTATTGGAGTAAAAAAAAAATAGACCCAAATGAGGAATCTCATTCTTCTCTCAATCTTCATCTTCATCACTTTTGGCATATCGATGAGCGATAAAGAAAAAGAGAAACTCGAGAAGATTTTCGGGCCCAACGCCACTGAGGCCGCTCTGTCAATCATTGCTGAGGAAGCGAAGGTAATCTATTAACAAATCGGCACACGTCTCTCCTCATTTCGCACACTCTCTCGTCTCTCTGACCGGCTAGAGATCATTCTAAACGAGAGAGGCGCGTGCCGAATTGCCATCACTAATGTCTATTGTCGACTATTCATTTGTTCTCTAACAACGATCAATATTCAGGTTTTGGGACTCTCGGCCAAAGATCACCTAACCCGTTGCCTCGACAGTATGTTGACAGGAGAATCACTAACACTAAGCGAAATATTTGTAGATGAACTTATCGGACTGTACGAAAATATATCAGCAGAGACGTGGAAAGAATTGCACGAGTCATATTTGCGTTCTCACAAATACGGTGGTCAATATGTTGGAAAATAGCAGAAAAAATATACCAGAAATTTTTTCTTTCAGATCATCGATGTTTTGAAGACTAACTATCCCCGACTACATGGGGCACTTCTCGAATATGGCCCAGTATTGTGGAGAATGGTATCCAATGTGGACATTGAAACTTTGGAATTTTTGGTAAATGTGAGTGCTTTCAACTATTTTATTTGGGAAACAGAAAAAAAAAGATAATTCATGGTTTTTCAGGCGAGATCAACCATGATAAATGCTTTCAATGTCACGGCTTTCAATGCTCGAACGGATGACAGTGACATAGAAGACTATACAGAATTTGGAGACGCGTTTGGCAAGGTTAGCTATCTAGCTAACTTTTCGAAACGTGCCGTTTCCATTAAGGTCTTTGATGAATATAACGGACTATCAGAACTGTCGAGAAACAATCTGGAACGAGAAACATGTGTCAAAACATATGTTCGAATGTTGCAATTGGACAAGGAGTTCTCGTATTTCTGCGAGTTTGTTGGAAATCTCATAAGCGATGCAAAGTTTTACCACAAGATTGAAAAAGAGAAGGAAGAAGAGAGAAGAAAGCAGGAGGAGTTGGATAGGATGGCTGCGATGAATAAGACTGTCGAAACGACCACCAATGTGCAGCAATGCCATTGCACTTGCACTTGCAATTGAGTGATAAGGATAAATTGATATTGATAAGATATCGCAATCAACAAAAGGTTTAACAGGTTCAAAGAATGCCATTGGGTTGAGTTTCGCAATTCCTTGAAGTGATGAATGATAATGGGAGCAATAAGCTGCAATCGCTGATGATAACTACTCAAAATAAATTTACAATTACATACTTGCGAAACTCCGTCAACGACTCAACAAGATCGGAATCCCCATCCAAGCCGGACTGGTCGCCGTGTGATGGGTATGACCGTCTAAGATGTTTGGTCCCTCAGAACCTAGGCTCGATTCTCTCGCTCAAAGATAGATCATTCGAGTTTGGAGGACTCGCGTTCACTGAAGAATCCAGAACACGCAAGGCTTCGTTTTCGACCTACAGT
>LS563324.1:339710-389190 GCA_900490775.1 Pristionchus maxplancki | reverse complement strand
ACAAGGAAAGATGACCAATCTTCTGACTCGAGACCCCTCGAAATGACTATCTTGAAATCAGAAGAACGACCTTCTGACACCCCATCTTGATCAGCGCCCAGAAAGCGACACTGATAAATATTGTATTGTATTGTATACTTGCGATTTCGATGTTCGAATTCGAAAAATGTTTGCACGATGACGTTCCTTGCGACTCAGACAATGAATTGAACATTCTTTATACGTCTAAGCGACTTTGCTGATCATAAAATGCGATTTGAAAGAGTACTTAGATGGAAAATGAGACCAATGAGCTAGGATGACAAATGGGACGAAATGAAAAATTATAGATCGAAATTTAAAATTGAAATATTAAATGTTCCGTCTCGGCATCTCAGAGTGGTACTTGTGCAACCAGTCGGAGATGAATCCAATGGGGTCGGCAGGGCGACGAAGGAGCACCTGCAGTATTAGATCCATAGATATTTCAGCCGGGGTTTTCGTAACAGTGACTCAACCAGTGTAAGCAAGTGTTCTGTGGTCACTCAGCAAGGGCAAGAGTTACATTTGCGTTCCTCAGAAGATCTCCAAAAAGGTCAAGTTCTAAACTTCTGATCTACCTTGATTTGTAGAAATTCAGTCCTAGGGCGGGAGAAGTTGTGTTACATAAATTGGAGATACGATACCTCTGCTAGTGCTTTAGTGAGCACAGGCGCCACAGTCCTGGCCAGATTCAATTTTTATAGATTTTTTATTTATTTTATAATTTTTGTTTTATAGAAGCCTATTTTATAACCATGTTTCTCAAGGCGCATTCCATATATTCCCTTCAACCCTTCTTACCTCCGCAAGAGCCTTCGTGAGCACCGGAGCCACTGTCCTTGCGAGATAGATGCCGTTCTCAGAGGTGGGAAGAGAGACGCGGTTGTTGATGAGCTGCTCGAAGCGGAATCTGCAATTGAATAGCATTAACAATTGATCAGTCAACTATAGAGTGTGGAATACGAAGTATGATATGCCTATAGAGATAGCAACTAAAGATGATTGCTATCAGAGTATGCTCTAAATATAGAAGTGAAATCCATGGCCTAGGATGGCATGGAAAGTATTTAAAAAGTGACAAGTTGATAGAATAGCAAGAAGGGAAAAACTTTCTATTTCCTTCAAAGCTCACCCATCTCGATTTTGTGATACAAATACTAAGAATGCTGTTTCATTGCATATCTGAAAGCTTGAAATTAGGCAAGAGTAAAACAAGGAAAAGAGAACTATTTCACCTGTCCACCTCATCCTCCTCATCGATCTCTCTGTTGCGCGCCGAATCGAGGTCGGAGCTGGAATGGAGTAAAGTATGTTTCAGAAGATCTTTGAATGTCTCAGCAAAGGAACTTCTTCGATTGAGATTAGGGATGTGGTGTTTAATAATAATAACATGCAGCAGCTGAACCGAACGAACAGGTTCATGTCAGTGTCAGCGTTTCGTATCTTTTCCATTTTCTGATGAGTGGCATACCTCGCGATCTCCGAGTCGGGCGTGCCCGCTGATTCGACCTCTCCTCCGCCGTTCTCGTTCATCAGCTCCTCGCTGAGCATCTAAAAAAATATTTTATTAGAGTCTAGGAACGTTAATTTCTATGTATAAGACACATTAAGACGTATTGAAACGTTGATGAGCTCGCTGAGCATCAAAGAAGGGAGCTCAAGAGATGTTTTAGTGTCTTCTTTATATATTTTTTATAGCATGCTCTCGGCCGCGCTGATCGGGATCGACACGATCGCACCGCTTTTGGCGACATTGTGAAACACAACCCGACTCATTCGATCTTTACTCACCTGCGTCTCATAATCGTCCTCCCTCTCATTGATAATTTTCAAGTCCAACACTGCAACTATTCTTCGTACTCCGCTGACATATTTGAAGCCTATCTACACCCCGCCCCCCTCACCGCAAAGGTGTAATCGGATAATAGAATTATACCTGCGTCTCATAATCGTCCTCCCTCTCCTTGATCATCTTCAAGTCAAGTACGGCATTGCGACGGTAGTAATCTGGCGTCCTGCCTTCCTGTAATTAAATTAATTAGTTAATTAAATTATTAATTGTTTAATTATTCATATTTTTCCTGAGCCTGTGATGATGAAATTCGATTAGGTTTCAGGTTGGGTAGTTTTGACTGACACTCGCAATCATAAACAGTATCTTTGGCGATTCCTCGAGTAAAAATAAATACTTTCGAGAAACAACATTCACCTTGTAACAATGTGTTCTTTCCATCTTGAGTAGTGAAACAATAAATAAAACTCACATTATCCGTCGCATTGGGATCAGCTCCCGCTCTTCCCAGGATCTTCTGGTAGTGACCACCGTCTCTTGCTGCAGCTGCGTAGTGCACGGGAGTTCGCTTGTTCTGGAATCGAGAGGTGAATCGTCACTAGCTCTCCGTACTATTGTATGAGATGAAGCAAAGAATGTTCAGAAATGGCAAGAGTCTACTGAACCCGTTGCATTGTGAACAACCGTCATCCATTGTAGGTCTACAATAATTTTGAGGATTTAGAAACCGAGAAGAACCAACGAACCGTCCCATCAGACGAAGGTTGACGAATCATGCTGATGTTAGTGTTGAAATCCATTTCGAAATAAATACAACAACGAAATCTCGTGCATTCATTCTTCAACGATATTGTCCATGTTAGTAAGATCTTTATCCCAGTGAGAACAAAGGAAACAACAAATCGTTCGGTTACTACACAATTACTACGAAACGGACACTTATTCGCTTTCCCGGACCGGGATTCACAGTCAGGTTCCAGAGCCGGCAAATAGCAGAAGTGTCACTACACACGCAAGTCTCGGTCAGAAGTCGTAAACGTCGTCGAAGATCACGTCGAAGAGGCACAACTGAAACGACACTGGACGGAGGGTGCAACGGACTGGACGGAGATAGGGATGGCTTCGCAAACAATTGCCTCTTCATTTCGCGTACTCTCTCATCGTTCAGAGAGGTGAGAGAGCGTGCAGAATGAAGAGAGTCATTTCTTGCCAAGCCATCCCTAGACTGAGACTGGTTAGAACTGAGGAATGGTAAGTGAGAATATTTATCGTTATTGTGAATCTACGTTACATATTTATCTCTGGTTAGCATGGATTAGTACCAGATAGTCAAGCAGCGAAGAATATTTGTCAAAAATGAAGCCGGGTACTCAAAGCCGAGAAATGGACTCACATAGTCAGGCGCATTTAGTACACTCGGGAAGTTGGCAGCGATGTACCGCAGAATGTCGGTTTGCTCATGGACGACAGCCGCGTGGAGTGGCGTGCAGCCGTGACTGCAATATAGGATCGCTATTTCCCGGATTGACCCATTCCCCGGATCTAAAAGGAATGCAGCCGTGACTGGAATTCAGTTTCTAATTCACGGTTCTGGCTCTGGTTCTAGATTTCCCGGATCTAGACTCACCGATCCCTCGCAATCGCGAGCTTCTTCGATGTCATCGACTCCTTGACCTTGCCCAGGTCGCCGTCGCGAATCGCCCGATGAATGTTATCGATCTTGCTCTGCGAATTAATCAATTTATCATTAATGTAAGTACATTTTAAGAAATTATAAGTTTTTAAGTGCACAAAGTCGAAATATTGCATCGTGAGCTTAATTCTGATCTTGAGTTGAGCGCGAAACACATTCCAACCCAAATTAGCACACCAACACATCCGAAATTTTCGATATGACCAATTTCACCGACCTAGCACGAATATTTGCATCTCGATGCAAAATACATTGGAACCGACCATAACATCCGGCATTGTCTCCAGAAAGGCCGCGGTCTCTGTATTCGTTGACGTCCTTCCAGCCAGCATGTCCCCGCAGCCGGAGAGCACGAGTTGCTCGAGTTTGGCAACCTGTAGAAGAATGTTGACGTTTCAGAGTTCATATTTGATCTTTGATCTCATTCGAAGCTGTCGAAATGGCAAAAATTAGAAAAAAAAGAATGATGAAAACAGTCTAGCTAGGCCGACCACTACACCGAGCCTCACCGAGTTGCTGAAGCTCTGTCAATAAATGATATAAATTTGAATTAATTTTATGAATTTAATTTTTTTCAATTTTGAAACGTAAGCTCTAACCATTCCATCTCTAATCCACTGCTGAATGGACGACTCGAGGTAGGAGGGCGCGACGCGGTTGTGGAGCACCTGAAGAGGGATTTAGGATACACTATTTAGGAAGAAATTTCTTAAATGATAATGCTTATTTATTTGTTTTCACAAGAGTCAACCTCCAATTATCAAAACTCCTCTCAAACTGTTGAATTTGAGTCGCGGTTGAAACATAACTGTCTTCAGAATACGAATCAATAGAATGAAATTCGGCGACCAATCCTCTTTGTTTGACATCTATTCTATGGACGATTTCATTAAATTAGAAAAATTATATTCTGAAATTACCTGCTTCAAAGCCGTTTTCGTGTCCATTCTCATGGACGACAGGTCGATCTCTCCCGGGTGCTTGAGGTAGTGCTTGGCGGGGCGGCCGTTCTGGAAAGGAACCGACTAATTAATTAACTAATTATCTAAGTACCACCCAAATAAGACAGTCTTTACTAAACAAGAGAGGCTAGATCTCAAAGGATGGACGCTGAACTCGATAAGCACCTACAGCGATTATCCCATCTGCCATCAAAAGAGGAGCAGAGGATGGCCGATGTGTACTAATGGTCAATTTGAGAGCAATAAAGGCGGGTGAGGGGGAGTAAGTGCTCACGCAGTGATAGATGTTCGGGTCCGCTCCACTTTCAGATACCCACCGTCCTCAAGAGGGAAACGGAGGGGAGATAAGTAAAATAAAGGGGATTGGAAAACTCACACAATCATAGATATTCGGATCCGCTCCACTCTTCCTCATCACTTTGTACAGGTACCCGTTGTCCCGGAGCGCAGCAGCGTAGTGCAGAGGAGTGCGCTTCTTCTGGAAAAGACAGGTTATAACCATAAATGACATACACATAAGATAGACATAAGACATAAGACATAAATGTGGATGAAAACGGTACAAGATTGTCCCTCAGACACTAGTCTTAGTAGAGAAACTGCTGAGAGTGGAATGCAGCGATACATAGTCCGTCCTTACATGATCCTTGTAATAGTACTTGGCTATAAGGTTTACCACATCCAGCCCCATTAAGCAATCTGACAGGAATGACATTACCTGGTCCATAGCATTCACTGATTGAGGGTAGTTCCGGATCAGGTACTTGGCAATATCGGTGCGCTCGAAGACGATTGCCTGAACGGAGATAATCTCAATAAAAATGTCGGAGGAACATTAGAGCTCAAAGAACGCTGGATGGCAGTTGCTTGAATGGAATTGTATGAAACAGATCGGAATGTCCAATTTTCACTTGAGATGTTTCTTCCACTCGCTCACCTTATGCAGCGGCGACAACCCCCTTGAGTCCCTGCACAGGGCGAGTTTCTTCCTGAAATTATAGTTTTTTTCAGTTGAAATTAGTACAGTCTCTCCTTTTCACACGCTCACCACCTCCTTTCTCTGATATTCAAAGATTACGATGAGATGGGATTCGAAATTATGTGAGACGAACCTATCTGTCAGCAGTTTGACCGCCCGTAGATTGCCCGACTCGACGTTCTTGTGAATGGCTTGGATCTTTGCCTGAAGAAAAAAGTTAAAAGATTGTTGTTGATATTTACATAAGATGAATCAGAATGACTCGATGAGGAGGGTTTTTGAAGAAGAAATGTGCATTTTTATGATCACTTTCGATTTTTTCTTTTCGAGACAGGGGCAGGGGAGGAATTGAAAGTCTCAAACGATGGGAAAGTTAAAGATACTTTGAAACGTAAGTGATTGACCATCAGCTGTATCATTTCCAACAAGAATATGATGCTATGCGCCCCTCAACCCATCAATCTTGTTTAGATCCTTCTTTTGACAAACCTTGCCCTACTATAAGTCAAGCTACCGTACCTGATACTGCGGCAGGACCTCCAGAAAGCCGATACTGTCCGCATCCTCGACCTTAATCTTCATCTTCACTTTAGCATCACCGTCCTTTTATCTAGCTAGCTCTTGCCGTCAATGACTCTCCTCAAGCTTTTTCATGCATTTTATATGAAAACCAGGTAGAAACTCCGCCCACTTTTTGTGACTTAGCTGGCTAAAAGCATGAGAAGAGCCATCCTAGACTGAGATGTAATAGTCACCTCGTGGTTCCTGCCAAGAAGGAGGTCGGCGTAGCCAGTGAGCACGAGTTCCTGAAAGGCTAATTTATGAACCGAACGATCTTTGGGAACAAGGAGAAAGAACAGCTCTACTCATAGAAGGAGTACGTGAGAACGAGTTCCTGACACAGCGTTCTGACCCCCTTTGTTCTCTCCAGATAAGGGTGAACAAGGGGATTAATTTTTGAATTTTCCCGCGCTACCATAATCGAACTGCAAAACACTTTCGCAATTTGAGATATCTCTGAAACATATCGCGAATACGACAACGCGGGAAAATTCAAAAATTAATCCCCTTGTTCAGAATGAGAATTGCGATATGTTTCAGCAACCTGTCAAGTTTCTAATTTGTAGTTCGATATGTAAAGTGATCCCCCCTTTTCTGTAGGTGTAGAATGCTGTGCTGAATGACCCAATCTTTTATTGAGTAATTAATCTTTGGAAAATCAGGCCATAATCAACATTCTTAGTTAAAATGAATAGATTCTAAGAGGAATGGAAGATGAGGGATCGAAAAGATGAGTAAAAACAATAACGAACCTCCAGCTTGCCGATGTTGCCCGTGTGGATCCAGTCGTAGATGTCCTCTTCGAGGTCTGAGAAGGAGATTTTTGTCACAAAAGTAGGCAGACAGGCGAACAATCGTGGCACACTTGGAATTTATAAAAAAAATGTTAAGCTACATATGTACAAGGCATCGATTGCTGCAGGTATCGGTTATCACAAATGGCGACCGTGAAACATACCCTGCAGCAGTATCCGCTACAGCTCTTGTTAGCCTATTTTCGAATTTTTGGGTCGGGAAACCGACAAACCGGCCCAGATTTCATCAACCCTAAATCATACCCTGCAGCAGTATTCGATTCAGCTGCCCACCGATCAGTTGCGACATCACCGCGTTGTCCTAAAGTTTTGTTATTTAAAAAGTTTAATTATTTAAAAGTTCAGGATTTTATTTAAAATTATCAATTTCATCGATACTGAAAAAGATCGGAGCAAAAATAACATGTAATATATTTGAAACACATCTCACAATTCCATAATTGATTTTGGATGGATGAAAACATATAAAATATTAAAATTTAATAATTAGATCACCTTCATCATTCGCACATTCAGCCGCTGTCCGTGCGTGCGGTAGTAGAAGGGCGTGTGGCCATGCTGGAAATGGTAATTAGTTAATTAATTAAGTAATTAATTAAACATTAATATAACCCGGAAGTGTTTGCAACAGTCTAAATGCCGCAATACAACAGCGATTAGGTTAGGTGGGTGTAGCAAGCATTTCCTCATTGGGGAATGAAGCTAGATACTAAAAGTGATGCCATAAAGTGGTAGGCGAGATGAGGGGAAACGTGACTATTGGGAATGGCGACGAGATGAAAGTAGGAAATGTCACGACACCCTCCCTATTCTCTCAGGTCAGGGAAAGTGAGATAACACGGGATATTGAGAGAACGATGACAAGGAAGCAAACTCGCTATAAAGTTTGACAAAATGAGATAGTATGTGAGATAGAGAGGGGAATCGTGCCAGAACCCCAGAAAAGCATAAATTTGGAATGTGAACGAAACTGGCACATGCGTCATAGGTGTTGATACTGTCTGGATGTTTTTCTTGGGAAAACTGTGGTCAATGAAAACCACGAAGAAGCAGGAATGGTCGAACAAAATTCGGTTGAGTTTCAAGGTTCGCACATAGTCGAAACTGTTTGCAAGGTAGTCAGTATCTGGTCAGGAAATTGTGAAGTAATAACTACAAATATCCAATTCAATGCTTTTGAAGGCCGTTATTCCTTGGGATTGCGATAAAAGGAGGACCATCTCGATTGCCAATGTTGCGCATTTCGCAGCGTTTTTGGGGTCATGGAGAATGAATAAGTAATTGCATAAAATCAGAGAAGCTATCGGACAAATCGACAGGAAACGACGTAACCATAAGATGAAATGAGGGAGATGAAGTTAATTCGGAAGGGATTTCACTCTTTCAATCTGAGATCCGGTGCAGAGAGTATTTGTAGGGATTCAATTCATCATCTTCTCCTGCGTAGAGATGAGCGAATCACATCACTCCTGCCTCCTACTAGTCTTTCCCGCAACACTTTCGGCGAATTAGTCAACCTTCGTATCCTTTTTTTAGAGATCTAAGGATTGCTTGTAAAAGAGGAGCTATGTGCTTGCCCTCCCTCCTTCTCTTACCTTATCCGGAATTAATGCGTCGCCTCCCCCTTCGCTTTGCCTCACACGTCTCTCACTAGGAAACTAGGAAAACCATTAATGCGCTTTAATGACGAAAAATTAAATTATATCAATCAATTAATTAACTATTATAATTATTTACCTTATCAGGTATGAACGCATCTCCTCCCGCCTTTTGTTGCACTTTCATGTGCTCATCTAGACGTCTCATACTTTTTTCACGCTAAATATTAAGACAGGCTAGGGCCTCAGCTCTATTATTGCACACGCATGAAACTGGTGCCAAATGATGTTAATCAACCAAAAAATTTATTTATTTATTTGTCAATTATTATAATTAGTAACCTTATCCGGAATGAACGCGTCGCCTCCCGCCTTCTGCAACACTTTGATCATGTGTTCTCCATTAGGATCGGCGGCTGCGTAGTGGAGGGCGGTGCGACCGGCCTGAAAAGTCGATTTGGAAAATACCGTGAATGACCAAAGAAAGCAACCAGAACGCAACGAGAGATTGTGCATTTTACCAACACGTTTCGATGTGTGTTTCACATTGTATTTGAAAGGAGATCGTGTTCTGTAGTTAACAGTTACTGAGGCGAGGGCATAATCATAAATTCATAAATACAGAAAACCATAGATGATTTGAAAACCATAGATCGTGATGACCATAGACGCCCCCTTCGACGACATCTTCCTTGCATACTCAGAGTTTACTTACATGGTCCGTATTCACGCACTGCGGGTACTTGGCCTTTTACACCATGACGAATATTTTAGTGATCGTAAGTCAATTTATAACATACCAACTCTCTCTTGTCTCGTCTCAGCGATATAAAAAAACTCACATGATCAGTTGCATTCACGCACTGAGGGTACTTGGCCAGCAGATATCGAACGGTGTTGGTCTGTCCGTGAAGAAGGCCCTTATGGAGGGGAGTGAGGCCTGGAAATCACATTCATTCTTATTTCTTCCGCTGAATCTTCGCGATTTCGGCAATTCCAAGCGATAGTATACGCGCAAAGGTTCCTAGGAATGGACTAGAAAGCACCCTAGGTGTTGGTCTGACCGTGAAGAAGGCCCTTATGGAGGGGAATGAGACCTGCGAAGAATCAAGAAGTATTGGTGATAGGGAGACTCAGATAAGGTCTCATCATCAGAATAGAGAATGAAAGGAAACTTCGTGGAATTGGATACGTTTCATATTTCAGCAAAAGGTTGAGCCAAACCTCCTTTACAATCGTGTATTTGTTTATCAATTGTCCATAAAAAGTCACTCAATTATTCAAAGGTAAAGCCCCGCAATGTCAGGAACTCAAGTTATGTATAACTTATACCGTAAGAATCCCTGGCCGTCGCGAACTGCGGCCTGTCGATCAGTGACTTCACCCTTCTTACGTCCCCATCCTCCACCGCCTTGTGAATCGCGTCGATCTTGGTCTGCGGAAAAGGAGAAATCATCAAGAATTAGCAAAAATGCGTTGCTTCAGTCAGCATCCAAAGGCCGAGCAAACAACTTTTTCCGATTTTGTCGATCTTTTTTCACAATGCATCCAAATAATTTGTAAAAGGTTAGCTAGAAATTGTATTACCTGGTATTGGCTAAGTCCTTTCAAGAACTCTTGACTAGCCAGATTGACAGTTGCTTTCTCCCTCAGGAGATGCCCTCTTCCGTCCAGGACGAGCTGTTCGAGACGATTTACCTGAAGGAAAGGGAGGATTGGTAGAGAGTTCTTCTCTTTTTGTATCTTGCGTCTGTTGATTTTTGAGCAGTGTGACATGAGAATCATCTGGAAGATGCTTCGAGTCATACATTGCGTTTTAGGCTGTGGCGAAAAGTTCTTCTACATTTCGAAATCTGCTACCAGTCAAGTAGCAAATTGTAAAATCTTCCCATCTTCGTGCACTTGTGTTTAGATGAAATTGAAAGGGCGACGTACTTTAGTACAAGGAACTTACAATTAGACAAATTTAGATTTGATTAGGACACTTGAAAGTGCAGTACAGTCTCTCCCCGCGCGTGTTTGAAAAATCTTGAGGATTCAGAGTTCCCCCCGTCTAGGAGGTGCACCTCTAACAACACGCCGCTAATCCGCATCAGACTCCTGTCGCTCTCTTGCGAATCAGCAATAAATGCGTCAGAAGCAGCGTGAATTCGTTCCTAGAATCTCGCGATTCTCCAAACTCTATCACTAGTAGGGTAAATGAGATAATTTGAGAGAAGGGAGAGTCAGAAACAGCGTTCGTTCCAAGAATTCGATGAGTAGGTGAGTTTGGAAATTCGATAAGTCAGAGCTTGATTCGATCAAGAATTTCTGCGGATTTTGAGCAGACTAGGCGATGAATGATGTTTGTTCCAGAGTGTGGGTCCGGAATCGGGAGATATAATCAGGATGTTCAGTAATTACGGAAGGGAGTTCTATATTTTCTCTCAATTGAAAGATCGTCCAGAATAATGGTGGCCATTCTTCATCCCTCGTTCTAGAATGCCGAGAGAACACGCTATCGTGACGCACGGTCCTGTTTTGCACCCTGGAGTAGGGATGGAATCGCAAAAACTCGTCTCTTCATTTCGCGTACTCTCTCACCGGTCAGAGAAGCGAGAACGCGTGCAGAATGAAGAGAGTCATTTCTTGGCAAGCCATCTTTATCCTGGACTCTTGCTGTACGCACTCAATGAGCAATATCTTCGACTTGTGAGATCATTGGTTGTGAAGAAAGTCACTTGTCGTTTGCCATTTATCAAATGGGTTCCAGAATGCCGTGACCCTAATGTCGTGACACGATCTGTTTTGTGCTACCGCCAGGTAGACAGGCGAAAACATTGCGAAGGAGTGGGTTTTCTCATGTCTAGAATATGGAAAATATTTGAGATCAATGGCGGGTGCGGTAGCACCGAAGTGGAGTGCTCGGCAATGAGAGAACAATGTCCCGATTTTAAATTGTTTTGAAGAGCTTCTGAACCAGCTAGCAGAGATCGAGGTGCGCACGTTATTTTGATAAATTAGTGAAACGCATTCCATTCCCGTGCTCGGCGCGCTTCGATTTTCATTATCGCCAATAATAGCGACCTCTAACAACACACAAAACAATGTTCATAATGAAATTACAAAAAAGATGATAGGGGTAGTGTGATAGTGCATAATGAATGTCTCACCTCTCCCAGCGCGACCCACTCGTCAACTTGAAAACTCCGCGTCTCTCCCTACACTAAACCACCGTTTCCGCGCGCTCCATGTCCACAAACCCAAGTTAAAATTCATAAACAGTGGCAAATGAGGCACGGATGTCCATGATGGGATGTCTACCTCTCCCAGCGTCACCCACTCGTCGAGCACCATCAAGCTGATACCGGCGCAAAGACATCATTCGAACATTTTAACTAAGGCGAGGGCAGGCGAGAGAGCATGGGAAATGGAGAGACGGCAGGCAAAAAAAAAGAAAAAAAACTAGTAAAATGTCTCACCTCTCCCAACGCCACCCACTCGTCGATCTCCTCGTCGCTCGGCGCGTCTGCAATGAGAGAATATCAGAAGATCGAATCATTTTTTAGCGTTCCAAATTTCATGCTTTTTTTACCAATTTTCGCCCTCCGTTGTAGGCAAAAATTCGGTTGAAGGCAAAAATTATTTTATTTTATTTTTCATTACCACACTTACTAATTCTACTACGTAAGTCAGAGTGTTGGGAAATTTTAGCAGGGTGGAGTAACAGTTACGAGATACGTTTCGCCGATGCGATAATAATTGTGAAAATCGATTTTTGATAATGGGAGCAGTTGAAGTTGTTAATAAAAAATACATTCAAATTTAACCAAAAAACTTGAGTGCACCCATTTACCGCGCAAAGGAGACATTTCCCGATATCTTGCTTTGAAAAAATTGAAGACAAGGAATCGCCAAAAACGTGCGCCTTACCATCGTCATTCTCTCGCTTCCTCACATCGTGTGCGGCCATGAAGTAGAACTCGCCGAAGGGGCCGCTTTGCATATACCACAGGTTAGTATACGGTAGAAGTACGGTGGGTCACACACGAGTACGGTGGGTCAGAAAGGTAATCTACGATAGAATAAAATAAGAAGCGAGGCTGCGGTGTGCGAGTTTCCACGCGTATGAGTCTCGGAAGCGAAATGAGAGACGATCTGGGGATAAAATGCGAAAGAAGAAGATGAGGGCCCGGACCCAATTCTGAGTCTGTGAATGATATTTGGCAGGTTAGGGAAAGCGAGAGAGCGTGTGAAATGGAGAGAGTGAGAGACGATTGAGGCAAAAGGGCGCTAATTCATGCAGTCATGCAATAGGAACCAGCGGGGAAAAGGTGAGAGGGAGGAGATGGGGATGAGGGAGGGAAGAGGCTTCCGGGGTTGAGATGAGGGACTGAGGAGGATTCAGCACTTGAGTAAGGAAGAGAGAGTGGAACTTCTGATCTCATCAAGGACTCTAACAATAAGGTTCGCTCGAAGTCAAAGCTGCTATTGCCGTAACGAACGCGATGCCACGGTGGTATGGTCTAGGTTATTTGTAATACCAGAAGAAGATTCGGCACTTGTGAGATGGGATCTTCTGATCTTTTCAACGACTCTGAGGTTCGATGGAACTTAGTTCGGGCATATCGCATTGGACGCGGCTCATTTGAGTGTCATTTCAAGAAAAAGCCCTGAGGCGCTCTCAAGCTGGAAGAATAGTTATTGATTTCTAACAACGAGAAAACAAAAGACCGAAATCATAACTGTGAGTCGCGCTTCGTTTTAATGCACGATGTGAAACACACATCACTCCTTAGATGCGTGCACTTTTTTTTTCTCTTGCTGACCCGAAAGTATCCATAGACCTTGTTCAAGACCTGTTTTAACTTAAGATTCCATATAAAATTGTGTGAGAAATAGATACATTTTAAGAAATTCCTCACCCGGATCGAACTGTTCTTCATCCGTGCTGATCGAGTTCTGCAGCATGATCGGAGACGAGGAGGGAATGGACGAGGGAAGGAGGGTGCGGACCTGAATTGGATAGAGGTACGGTAGGTGCGATAGGTCATTATCATAACCGAAAATATTTCGAGAGAGGAATCTATGAGGAAAGTAATCACTAAGGTCAAGCATGATGGGAGACGAGGAGGGAAGGAGGGTGCGGACCTGAATACGGTAAGTTCGGTGGGTCATCTTCATGAATAGAAAATGTCAGGCGATAAAATACAAATAAGGGAATAGAAGAGACGCAATCGATAGAAAAGGCCCCAAAACGACGCGTGTGAAATTCCAGTGAAATGGGGAGGAAGTGGGGGATAATCTCTCACCATCTAGGAGGGCTTCTCTGTGCGTACCAAGAAGTGGGCTCATGGTTTGATGATGCGCAAAAGAGGGGGATGCTACCGATCGAATAAGGGTCAGTGATAAAAGTTATGATGGAAAATTGTAGCGCAAGGTAAAGTGGGATTCTGAACCCGAGTCATCAGAGTAGTGCAGGTTGGAGAGTTATATATTCTCGATATTTGTATCCTTCCAGGAATTAGGCCACTGCTCGGATCGCGGAAAATGGAAATCGAGGGAATATTTTTCACCATCTAGGAAGGCCAATAGCCGACAGATTCAAAGTGGGATGCGCCCATGCAAAATATGCGCAAGGGAAATGGAAATTTAGATTTGAGCTCACCATCAGCGAGGGCTTCTCTGTGCGTACGAGGTGGTGAAAATGATAAATTGAGTGTCGAAATCAGTGTTAGAAGTGTTATCTGTTCAGCTAGTCTTGGGGGGACTATGATTGTTGAAACGTAGTCGTGCAGGGGGCTCACCATCAACGAGGGCTTCTCTCTGTAGACCGCAGGCGAGTAGCCGTCCTGCGAATGAAAGTTGTATTATTTATTTTTTCTTGTTTTGAATATTATTATTTTTGTTTATACGTCGCGGTTCGCGATCATTAGAACGGAGTAGGATCATGCAAAGATTAAGATACTCTGAAACACACCTCGTCCCTGCTGGCCCCTAGATCCACCAAAGTTTGCTGACCAAACGTAGTTGGCGTTATTCTACCCTGCCACTTCTCTATTTCTAACTCTCATCTTTCAAAAGATCTGCACGAGAGCTACCTAAACATGGATGGACTCAAAAGGGAATGTTACCTCGTCCCTGATATCCCTGCTCACCCCAAGATCCACCAAACGTACCCTGCCCTGTTCCTTTCCTATTTGTAACCCCACCTGCCAAAAGACCTATTCCAGAGACAGACAAAGATCGGGACAGAATATAATGTTACCTCGTCTCTAATGTCCCTACTGGCCCCCAGCACCACCAGACGACTGTCGTAGCTAACTCAAACCTTCCATATGTCAACATTTCCCCTTTCAAAGGCGCATTCAGAGCTAGAGAAGGATGGGCTTGAGAGAGGAAGTTACCTCGTCCCTGATGTCCCTGCTGGCCCCTAGATCAACAAGACTGTCGTAGATGGCGTTGCCTTGGACGGACGCGTAGTGGAGAGCGGTGCGGCCGTGCTGCAAAAGAGTATTTTGAAATCACAATTGAAGTTCTAGAAATTATCTTGCGCTTCTCCCTAAAAGCGGAGCGGGATGTGTTTCAGATCATTCGCAAAAGGTGGGAGGACCCCGGCAGGCAATGCTGGAGAGAGGAGAAATTGTTTAGAAGCATCCTAATTTGACGCTAATAAACGTTGCGTGACGTGAAAACTGCAGAACTCGTTCCTAATACCGGTAAACGACTAAAAATAACGCGAGTGCGCGTCATTTCTTTCAGATGGCTCAGAAGTGAGATGGAAGCACGATTCCGTCAGAATAGGAGAGTGGGCAGAGGCGAATTCGTGCTGTCAGTCCCCGAAATGGATGGAGAAAACGATAGGAGGGAGGGATGGGGATAGGAATAGACTTGGAAGGTGTATAGACCTAGGTGCATGTTCAAAGGATGTATATGGATTTATCCCTTTGGAGGGGCTCCACTCTGCCAAATGTGAGGATATATGATAGCAGGGAGCGAGTCTTGAGCTATGAATATGCTTAGAAGGAGCGTCAGACAGCGTAGTGGCTATTACCGAGCAGCCTAAATGAAGTATCAAGGAGCATCTAGATTGGATTCAGAGAGATCTTAAGCGTATTCAGAGGTGGCCTTCTCCTAGCACACAACCTCCAGGAAATGTGCGAGGTACTGGGCTTCAAGGAAAAGTTGGTCCCATTTCATGCAACATCCGTGATAGTTTGAGCAAGCATCCTAACTTCTAAGGTATTCTCAGAGTCGTTGAATCAATAGAATAAAACGAACCATAACTGCTTCGGGATAGTAAAGTCGGAGGAACGGGAATGAGGAGATATGGATTGAGGATTTGAGACTGTTTACCAGACTCGCGAATGAGATGCATTTGGGTTGATGGGGGAGTGATTAGCGTTAGATGTACAGACCGGTAAATCGAATTTTGCGCCGGTGTCTCAAATGGCAGAGAAATCAGAGAGCAAAGAAAACTGAGAGGGCATGTCAATAACTTCTTGATAAGAAGTGTCTTACCTACGCACGTGGATGAGTGGCTGGGTAATTTGATGTGTATCTAGACCAGTTGGCCAGATAAACACTCAGGGTATAACGTCGTTGAAGCGGCTGGTGTCTAATCGCTAGTATTTTGGTTTTCGATAGCATCCAAGCGGCAGATCAATCCTTTGTGCTTCTAGATCTCTATGAATTAGCCCTGAAACATTACAAAATCCCCATTGCAAATGAATTACTCTATTCGTAGTGCATCCAATGAAAAAAATCATACAGCATCTTGTAGATTCACCAGATGAGGCTGCAGAGGCGATCGTCTCACAAACCGCGTTCTAGTCTAGTTATCAGTGTGATAAGTTCTCCAAGGGATATTTGACGACATAAAACACTCTTATTTTTACTCACAGCATCCTGTAGGTTAACCAGATGCGGCTGAGCAGAGGCGATCGTCTCGCAGAGCTCGTGCTTCTCGCGAAGGACAGCGATCGTGAGGATGCGCATGCCTGAAAGCCAATTTGTATTGGTCGGAATGCGCTTGTGAATTTCCCCAGTATGATCGACGACCCGCATTGACTCATTTCCGAATGAGTTTCACACAACCTACAATGGATGGGCCACTCCGAAGCGTTAACGTTAGGGAAACCCGCTCTTCCAATAAAATATTACATGTTCGTGTTCTGATTGGCAGTAGTCTCGGAAATATTCTCGATGAGTGTACGTTTCGTGACCTTTAGGGAGCGCTGAGCAACACGAAACACGGAACGCCGGTATTCATTATTCACACAGGCGGCACGAAGGCGCGGCACACTAATGCTTCCTTTGGACTTTTGACCTCAAGGGGATGATTTGTTTCCTCACTTTAGACTGAACATAAAAAGGCAACTCAAATGTCCAATTTTTGTGCATTGCCTAGCTTCCCATAATTGTGAAAAAATAGGTAAAAAGGATCTAGCGGTGGATACCTCTAGTATCCCTCGCCCTGACGACGTCTTCATCGATGATTGAGGCGAGTGCCTTGTCGTCGCCTCGCTCGATGCAGTCGACAGCGCGGACGAGGCGGTGCTGAAGGGAGATAGGATTCATCTTCTGACTAGGCTATTTCCCCTCTTTTCTCGGGAGAACAACCCTATTCTAAAATTAAAGCAAGATACAAAAGATCAGGCTGTTCTGAAATATCTGAATATTTGGAAATATGTAGAATATTGTTTTGCGATTGTTTTGCGAACGATTGAGTTTCATAATTACTTCAAAGAAACATAATACGAGAATCGTATAATTTGTGTGATCCCAATGGTGCAAACATACAAAAACAAAAAAAATCGTCATCATAAAAACAAAAATGTAGACGAATAATACTGGGATACCTGAACCGATCGAAAGTCCGATACGAATCTCAACAGTCGATCATTGCCCACGTTCCTCTTGATGATGCGAGTGATCTGGTCGGCCTTTCCTGTAAAGAAAAAAAATCTGACGTGGCTTGAAAGTAACGCTGGCATAAGTCTGCAGATTTTAAAGCTAATCTGATTTACTCAAGTCCCTATTGATGATGCGCTATGATCGGCCTTTCCTGAAATAATCGACCCCCTAACCCATCCCTTCTAAGAATATCCTACCCTCGATCTGATTGTCCTCCAGCGCACTGAAGAACGATCGATCCAGTGGTCGATGACTAATCTCTTTCACACTAGTCTCCCCATGAACTTACGACGGTATGTATACAAGGGACTCACCTTCAATTTGGATGTCTTCTAGAACGCTGAAGAATGACCGATCCAGTGGGTCGATGGCAGATACTCGATTGAGGACGTCCTCGTCCACGTCGCGCATCTGAAGATGACAAATATGAGCCATGTTCGGATATCGAGGAGTGACCGGGATACGACTGAATCTAGAAATAGCAGCGAGTACATTCTGGGATACGCAGGGGTATCGATTCGAAATACGGGACACCGTCTCTCCATTCTCCACACTCTCTCGTCAGTTGACCGGACGAGAGAGTGTGCAACATTAAGAGAAGGCGAATCGGATTTCGAGCTCTAGTATCGATCAAATACAAATGCGCAAAGAATGTAATCAGTGATAAGTGGGCATTTTCTATGCAGGTATTTTCCTTCTGGTGCATCTGAAATCAACTACATCAGGATTGGCAGGACGCAGAACCTACTGATGACCTGACTCTTCCGATCTTTGCGGAGCACGATAGTTTTCTGAGAAACGTATTTTGAATAGTTGTTGTTATAAGTAAGGCGAACATCGGCGTTTCAACAATCAAAAATAATTAAACTGGTTGGGTTCAAGGGCGCCCTATGAAACACAAGTGATCATTGTGCGAAATTCGCAAAAAAAGGAGGCGAGCGAGAACGGGAGTGAAGCTTTCACTTTGAGTCAGTGTCGAAACCAGAGCTTTCGTGGAAATCCCCACTCTAACTTATTGAAATTTGCGATTTGCAGACGGAAATGGAAACCGGGAGCAGTGGGGATGATACGCTTTCCTTGGGTTGAATTCGAGGCCCATATCGCTAGAACTATGCACCTAGAGAGTAAACTCGCAGTCGCTCGAACGACAAATAATACCGGAAAGAATTTCTCATTTCCGGAGTGATGCCAAGTGGGATGAAGTGGGGTTGAGTTGGTCACATCCTATACACCTAGAGTAGAAGAGAGCATACTTGCTTACATTCGAACGACAAATAATATTCGAAATAATTCGACAAATAATCTCATTTCCGGAATGATGCCAATAGGAGGGGTTGGGTTGGTCACATCCTAGTTAGAGGGAGGACATGATGTAGTTATGTGAATGATTCACTGCGGATGACCTACCGGAAGAGGATATTTTCATGATTTCATAATTTCAACCCGGCTGATCTTCTGAACAAGAACTGCTTGAAGTATGTTTCACGAGGTGCATATTCATGATTGTTTCTGGTTTGCTTCAGTGTTTCTTTGTTTTTGTTTTTTTTTAATAGAAAACAATACCCAACCTCTGCAGCAATCTCAATCGAGTCGTTCTTAACTACTGCCCCTTGACACTCCTTTGGTAATTTTATTTCAACTATCGGGCGCATTTATTCTATCAATTATCCACCAAGCTAATCTGGGTCTAGAAGCATTGGGCAAGCAAGGGTATCGTATTCCCCAAGTCGGCCCACCGACGAGCACCACCTTGCGTAGTCGCTTTCGACTGTAAAATCGCTTGATGTGGCCGAACCTTTACCTTTACCTTTTAATCTGGGTCTACGAAGTCGAATATCTTACCTCCGCAGCAACCTCGATCGAGTCCTTCTTCACCACACCCTTGACACTCCCGTTGGACGAGGCCTTGTCGGTAGTCATCTGCAGGGGAGGAATTAGGTTTCTCTTCCGTTCTCTCGTAAATGCGGACTATTGTCCTTGTTAGTACACTATAAACATCGAGAAAGTTAGAAAATTGGGGGGTTATCTATTCTGCTTTCAATGCTTTCATTGCTTGATTTTTTTAAGATTAATGAGAGTAAGAAATTAAATTTTCCGCGGTTGAACGGTTATTGAATAATATGTGAAACTCATTCATACGCCCTGCCATTGCTTGTAATTTTTAGAAGAACGAAAGGAATAAAGAGCTCACCTTTGTAAACCTCTTGCCCCTCTTCCCCGTCCCGTTGGTCAGGTGCTTCGGACCAGACAATAACCATACAATAACCATGATACCTACCCTATCATTAAAACGTAGTGATAGTGGTTGGTTATATAAGGGGCCCCTCAACGGCAGAAGCGCCAAAATAGCTAACCTTTGTGCTCCTCTTGCCCCTCTTCCCCGTCCCGTTGGTCAGGTGCTTCGGACCGGACAAGGAAGTGGTCACGACTCCATTGAAGTCCTGGAAAGAAAAATAAGATCACGATTCAGGCCATTCGGGTCCTGGAAGTGAAGAAATCAGGTTAAATAACGTCATAATTGAAGCCAATTGGGTCAGCGACGTCATTTAGATGATATAGGACTTCATGTTCAAGGCAGTCACGTCACAATTTATGTTATTTGGGTCTTAAAATTATTTTACAGCTCTTTAGGGGTTTTGCTTTCAAGGCAATATCGTCACGATTTAGGCTATTCTGATTTATCAGTGACTCCATTCAGATCATATCGGGTTTCCAATTCCAGCGCGATTCGTCACTCTCTGGGTCTAATTCGCAGGAAAAAGGCAAAAATTAGATTTTAAGATGATGATTGGAATAAAGATAACAAATTACAATGGACGGAATAACAATTTAGATTTGGTATAAATTAGGAGATGAGTCTACACTTCAGAAACCGGATTACAGATTGACGGAGAGTGACTAAAATCGGATGAAATCGGATGAAAAAACATTTCGGTCATAGATTAGCGAAAAGTAGCTGAAATCTGCTCTTAATCTGCTGTTAGTAAGATAAGTAGATGCCGTAATCTCATTGAGTGGGGAGGTGATGTGAATCGGGGGGAGAAATCGTCTGCCTCCCTCGCTTCGTAGGCTCATTTCTTAGTTAGAGGAACGAGAGAGCGTGGGAAATGAAGAGATCCCAACCGTAAGACAGAGTGAGAGAGCATGCGGAATAGAGAGAGTCAAGTTATTGCTCGGCTCAGATCACTCGAGGGGTTTCCGTAGTCGAGAGATAAATAAGGAGCGGATGGGGCTTCATGGATTATGAATTACTGAAGGGAGTAGAGTGGTTTGAGGAGTTCAGAAGTTGAAAATAGAGGAGATTCTGTCGATTTTCAAGTACAAAAGGACCGAAATGGAGAGAATAGACCAGAGAAATAGCTAAGGAAAGTCGATGTGCACTCATCCAAGGGAGAATTCTGTAGCCGGAAGTCCGCCCTGAGCCAGGTCAATCGGCCCTTGTTGCCTCTCCTCGCCTCACCTCTCCCCCTTGCTATTCCTAATCTTTATGTTGTGACGGATATGTTTCGCGATGTTTCCAAATGGCTTTGGCACTACTGCAATTCAATCCTGTCGCCGAACTCCCATTTCCGAATAATCAAACTAATGATCAACTAACAAGGTTGAACAGAACCCAGAGAAAAGGATCAAAGTAAATCAGAGAGGATAAAAAAGGATAAGAATGTACTCACCGACACCCAAGTAGACACCCTCCTAGCGAGGAACTTCCTCTTCTCTCAGGAACTTCCGGTACAATAGTCATCAAGTCTAACCCAGGACATTTTAGCATAGACTGTTCAAAGAGAAATTAGAAATACTCACCGACACCCAAGTAGACACTCTCCTAGCGAGGAACTTCCTCTTTTCGTCATTAGAAGGAGCGCACTCTTCGGGAAGACGGTTCTCCTGAAAGATTGGTCAAATGCTTCAAATTAGTCAAATGCATTGATCGTGCCCTACGCCATTTCCAAACCACTATCAACTATGTTTCACAGATTGCACATTCATCTGCCGATCGTCTCGATGGTAGTGTTTCCTCGTTAAACAAATCAAAACAAAACAAACCAAAAAACGATAAGAAATTGTGCTAGATTGATTCATGGATCGTCGAAGGCTGCCTTCGAAATTGTAAATTGGAGCTTGCCTTGTCCCTAATATCCGCGGCCTCGGGACAGATGTACAGCAAACATATTTGCTTGTTCATGCAATGCATGAAATTCAAGGTTTGACCCACGCCTAATGTCTTCTCGTGATAGAGCTTTGATTGGAAAATGAAAAACTTGCCTTGTCCCTGATATCCGCGGCCTCGGGACAGATGTAGAGAAGATACTTGACGAGCTCTTTCTTATCGAGGAGGTAACTGGAATTGTTCAATATCGTGTGTCGTTTAGATTTAATGAAAACGCGGTTGAAATAATAGGTTCAGTTATGTTTCACGGGATTTATCATAGCGCATTACAATCAAACAGCCTGCTAGATGAGTTGATTTTTAGATACAAAATACAATTTATTTTATTTTTCGCCAACACTGATTAAACTTCTTCCTGATCTACTTACGCCACATGCAATGGTGTCATGCTACGTTCTACAGGAGATCAATGGTTGTTTCAGCATAACTTGCTCAATAGTTTCAGAGATGCTCTCAGCCGATTGGGCCTTGCATGGCTACATCCAATCACTCACGCCACATGCAACGGAGTCATGCCCGAGCCCGGCTCCCGGCAGAGCGCCATCCGCTTGCTGTCGATGAGGTGCTTGACCTGCGGAATGCGGTTTGAAATCATTTTAATTTGCAGCATTTTAAAGTCGATTTGGTATCGTAGTTATTATACAAGCTTGCTGTCGATGAGGTGCTTCACCTGGTAGATCAAGTTTAAGTGTATCCACTTGGTAGTTTGTTTTGACACGCAACAGATACATAAAGACTTTTACTCGTACGCTTTTGCTCATTGGTAAAATTGTTATGGAAAGCACCCATATATTATTAGAGCTTCTAGCATCCTTGGGATGCCTTGAGTAGCGTAAAGGAAGGGTAAGAATGGAGAATTATCTATGAGCTCACCGTCCGATTATCGCCTTCTCGTAGCGCTTCCCAAATGGCGATTACGCGGTTCTGCAAGGCGATACAATTATCATTTACATTATTACAGAAATTAGAATAGTGATAGCACTATTTCCACTTGCTCTACTTCATTGAAAGATGCTTGGAGTGTAAAAGGAATGAGATATTGTCGAACCTGCAGATTGGATAACACACTCTTGATCTCCGTCGCACTCGGGTCGTCCTCGTCGAAGAAGATGAAGTTCTCGTCGCCCTCGAGCATCTTAATTTTTTATTTTTATGGGAGAGCAGAACTCTTTCTCCAGCCATTGCGACTGTGACAGTGAAAAAATGCCAATCTTCTGCCCCGAGATTCCTCGAAATGGCTATCTTGAAATGAGAAGAATGCCCCTCTGATACCCCATCTTCTCATCTGACGTCAGTCGTCTGACATGATGAATATGTATGTAAGTATATGTATAGGCGTATTTATTATATATTTTTTGTATTCTACCGATCAAGCTTCGACTAGCAAATTCCGAGTTGTTCAGCAACACTTGACAACGATGTGAAACACAATTGTCAACCTCGATTGTTCTCGAATAAATGCTTATAATAGGACCGTCTGCTTCATGGCAATCATGTCCTCGAGGATGAAAACTCTCAAGCTTTTTGACTAAATCTCTCACAAAATCAGATCGAGGTTGTGAAAACAAGAAAAATGGTGATCTATTTCGAAAAACTCGCCTTCTGCTCCATGGTAGGCAGGTCCTCGAGGGAGAAGAGAGGAGTCTGCATCACGATTGGGTCTGAAATACGAAATAATGTATAAATAGAAACAGGCGAACAAGGGGACCCTCGGATATGCTTGAATCTAAAGGAATGTTCGGTTAAGTGATCTCTAGATTGTGAATGTGCAATAAATTGGACGCGCTGATGATAAGAATCCCCTCTAGAGAAACCCTGTGAGACATATTGGTGATTTTCGACAGAATATTAAATTAATCGACTGCAAGCGATATGAGAAAAGTTTGGACAGAAGACGTTTCATGATTCCATGGAGTCAACGGGAAAGCGAACAAGAAAATACGTAAAATATTTAAATCAAGCAAAAACATCAACTAGGCATCTACATGCCTAGTTGATGTTTTTCCCGAAAAAAAGCATACGGTTAGTATGTACAAAATATCCGGAGTATTACTCAATTACCTTGCAAAGCAACGAAATAACAAATTCTGCACATTGTGAGTTGACATGTAAAATCGAGAGATTCAGACCATAATTCGCGTATTGGCTTTACGCAACTGCTCAGGAAAAGACGTGAAGAAATGAGGAAACACGGGCTAATTCGTACTGAGGAGTCTGGGGCAGAGGGAGGAGAGAGTTTATTCTAATCAGCCAAAAATCTCTGCCCGTCAGAGAAAGAGATAGCGTGTATTACGAGGAGAGACATTTCTTTGGTAATCTGGGGCAGAGGAAGAAGAGCGAGGGAGATATGATGCACGATGTAGAGATTAAGAAGGGGGATGAAGAGTAAAGGCCGCGGAATTCGACGTGTTTTAGATAGCTGTGCGTTGGAATCGTACAGTCGAGGACGCATTGGATAAAACCGTAAGAATTTAGTCCCCCGGATGCCCCGCAAGCAAAAACAATATTATTTTGGCATAGGAAATGTGAAAAGTAATCATGACGTCAGAGTGAGACTTGTACCACTCTAATCATAATATTTTGTACGACTTATAGTTGGAGGGATTTTATCAAACGAATTTCCTGGATTTTTTATGATTTTTTAAAGTTAGGGCATCCCCATTTATTAGCTGTCCCGACTCATTGCATTCGGATAAGATTGTAATTACGAGACAAGAAGACAAAGCAAATGGTGGTGCAGGCTTTCCAGATTAGAGTGAACTTATGATAAAATCGAATGTAATACTCACATTTATTCGCCGTCCTGACTCGTTGCATCCTTATCAAATTGTGGTCCCTATAGACATCGTACGGCGAGAAACCCTCGTGGTCGGTGATAGAGCCCTGAAAAAAATTGTTGTGGAATCAATTGTCTTGCCTTATCGATTATCTTTCCCTCTACATAGACTGAATAAATTGTACAAAGGGAAAATTGGTAACCGAACGTCAAAGTAGGGTTCATGGTAGATGCTCCCATTCGCCTTCAGTCTTCTCTCCTCCCTCCGATCCTCGGACTTTTGACTAGTGACGGACTTGGAGGATTTGAGCATCTGAATTCTATTATTGTTGTATTTTCGAGACGAACAGAATTACTCAAAGACTATCTCAACATAAAATTAATAAGATTCTAAGTTTGAGTGAAACTCGTTTCATTTCCACCCGATTTGGAAAAGTATTTATCGACATTTGAATTCCAGCTTCTGAAATAAATATGTTTCAGGGTCTGAACAACAACCAATATTTGCTGTTGTGGTAATTGGAGCTGGAAACCTGTTCGTAATAACATTCATACATTGTTCAGACGTGTAGATGATTGGTTGAAATACTGCAGAGTGGTGTCTCACCTCCTTCTTCTCCTCCACACTCTTCTTCTTCTTCCGTGCTTCGTCGACCGGGAGAAGATGGACTTCGCCCGATTCAGAACCGACCTGAATATCGGTAGTGTTATTTCCTCCCGGTTCCTCATGGTGCCAACAACTATGTAGTGAGAACTCATTTTGCACTCGTCTGATTCCCAAGGACGTTGGGGAATCGGAGACAGTTACAAAATGCATACCTGCCCGCCCATGGCGCGGTAGAACTCGCCGTTGCCCTCGAGACCTGCAGTGTGGGCTTATTTTGTTGTTAGTTTTCTTTTGTTTTGATTGAATTTGCCCTCGAAACCTGAAGTTTTTGACTGTAGGAATGGTAAATAATGGGAATATTGATTGGGCAAAATTCGAATTGCACAAATGTTGAACAAATGGGTTGTGTTTCAGACATTACATGAATGTAGAATACATATGAAAAAAGTGATCATGGACCCGGCTGTTTCATACACAACTAATTTTTAATCTGTCAAACCTTTCCCTAATGCGGCAGCATAGTGCATCGCAGTCCGACCCATCCGATCCTGCAGACCCGTGTCGAGGAATGGCTGCTTGAGCAACGTTTCGAAAATCTGAAAATTATCGCTCAGCCATTATTCGACTCAAAGAACACTTCTTCAACTCTTACACTTCATAACATGCTTATCCGCTGCTACACATCTAGTCAAAAGCATAACATCTCATCCTTTCTACATGATCGCCGTTATTTGGCCATGGCGTACACGATAAGAATCTTACTACTCTCAAGCTCAAAAATACCGTACTTCATACTGGTTGAAGATCACAGCGAAGTGGAGGGGCCCGCAGCCGGTTCGAGGGTGGCGAGCTCTAAGGGTCTGCAATAAATGTTTACTGGATACTGGCTCAAATACTCAATCTTTTGTTGCCCACGTATGATTACCGGTATTTCGATCTCTAAAACAGAACCATCAGTGATATCGTCGCTGCGTCGTGTCAATACAATTATGACATGAAACTCACTCTGATACTAATCAGCCTCTGCGCTCTATCCTTCTCTCTATGAATCTATGAATCTAAAGTAATCTCTAGTCCTATCCGATGTCCACTAACTCATCATTTTCCTGCTCACAGCCCTTGCCTAGATGAACGTGCTCACCCTGATACTAATCAGTCTCTGCGCTCTATCCTTCTCTCCTCGATAGATAGCCTCGAGCAGTCGTTGCCCGTCATCGGCGTAGATAGGCATTCTGAATTATATTTTCGAAAATATAATATTTGAACAGTTCCATCATTAATAAGAGCAGGTTTGCCTACCGCAGCCTCGCCAGTGGTGGAGGCGGGATGTTGGGAAGGATTGACGATCCTCAATCAGGTTTGATCATTCGTAAGCTTAAAGTAGTACCTGGCAGCACCTTCGGCAGCGTTGGCGGCGTCCGCGGTGGCGGCGCGTGGCGCCGCTCCAGCGACAGCTGGCGGCCGTTGGCGCTGAGGGGCGCCAGGGGCGGCGGCGCGGCTGGCGCCTGCTCGGCGCCCATCGCGCGCCCTACGGCGCGCGGCACGCCCGACCCGAACGCGACCGTGCGCCTGGAAGCATTAAATTCAGGATCAGTGTGTATCAACGGGATTTGAAGACGCTCAACCTCGAGGCGCTTCGATAACAGATGTATTTCTACCATAAACCAAAGTTTGAACTTGTACCCGAACACGTGAACCCGAACTGAATCTAAGCCCGGAATGATTGACCCGGAGCCAAGATTCAAACCTTTGAGCCCGAGCCCTGGTTGTGAACGCGGAGCCAAGAACCAGAACCGGACCGAACCCGACCCCTAATATCGGACCCGTACCTCCGAGGACGCTGCGGGTGCGGCGTGAGAGGAGGCAGGCGCGTGTCGTCCCCGTGGCGAGACGGCGACGGTTGAATAGTGCACTGGAAGAGTAATGGAACCTCTATATCTGACTATGAGATGGCGAGAAGGAACAGAAAAATAGCACACGCAATTCCTCAAATATTGTATCTGTGTGCAATAGGTTGAGTTATAGTTATCACGGGATTGAAAGTGCCAACGACGCCTATTCAAGACTCTTGAAGATGCCCGTTGGAAGTAATAGATGCATGGAACGAGTGCTAGTCATCTAGACAGGCGAGATGGGATGTGGAAAGAGAGGAACGGAAATTAAAATGTCGACTTATGAACCAAGGTGAATAAGTGGGGATCAATTAGAACCATTGAATCGACGTACTATTAGGAAACGTCAACGGCTCAATAAAAGTCATGAGATGAATTGAAACCCACCAACCTTACAGAAGAGGTGCGGTAGTGGGGGAAGCGTGCTGGTTACCTAGGAAGAGGAGTGGGAAGAATACGGGAAGACGAGAGGAAATGAAGAGGAAGACAGAGAGAGATGGGGATGAGAAGGGTGTTGATGTCATGGGTTGTAGATAGAACTGTGGATGTTATTTGCGCTCTCAGCTGTTTTCCATTATCTAGAAACATGGAGATAAGAAAAATAAGAAGATGTGGATAATGTTGGTGATGTCATGGAGAGAATCCCATCAGCGTTACATGATTCCTAGGTTGTCAGACGGTATCAGAGAAGATGGAATAGAAGAGAGAGGTGTTGATGTCATGCACAAGAGCTATAGAAAGGCGGAATGGATCATCAGAAAAATAAGCGTAGCTAGGGAATCTAGTGCGTGCGTTGTACGCAGTTTTTTGTTTTGATTACTTGGGAGTTCTGCGAGGGTGATAACATCGTTATGGATACGAGATGGATAGTTTATGCATCTTAAGAAGCTCAGATAAGATGAAAAACACCAGAAAGTGAGGCATGTTGATGGTTAGCGGAAGGTCTTTTGTGTAATTGGTTCGCTGTGTTCTGCGAGGGTGACAACGTCATTTCAGACAGATAACCTCGCGATAAAACTGGCGGGATTGACTGTTCTATGCGTAAAATCTAGTGCGTGAGTTGTACGCAGTCTTTTGTTTTGATTACTTGGGAGTTCTGCGAGGGTGATAACGTATGACGGATAATCGTGTGAAATGGGGAATAGAGAACGCCTGTAGATGAAAGAACTTGCAGTTGTTCTACGAATGTGATAGCATTATTCGATCTAGCGTTCTATCTACATTTAGAAGCCAAGGGAAAAACTTCTGGGACACTCGAGAAGGGATGAAAAATGGGCAACTCCAGAAGGATGAGAGAGGTGTTGATGTCAGAAGCCATAAATAGGATTGGATCAGATGTTTTCGTATTCAAGTCTTCAAAGAAAGTCGTACGCACTCGCCTACAGAAAAGGAAAAGCGCTTGTTTTCATTCAGAAAATAGGCAATAAAAGTTAGAAAAATAGGCAAAAACATGAGAAAAAAGTTGCAGCGTTAAAATTGTTGTTGGATTTGTTATGATCCTTCCGAATTTGATGAGTTTCAACGGCCCTATGCAAAGGAATAGATGGAATAGATGGACGATTGGTCTTTGAATTGTACTTTAAAAATAAATAAAGCGAATATTTTTCGACGATCATAAACTGGTAGTAGGCGCATGGTGTTGCGTGCAAAACCGAAAGATGGAAAGAACACACAGCGGCTTGTCGTGATGAGACTGAATTTGGGCAGAGCAAGCCTGGCTCTCTCTCTCTCTCTCTGCCTGATCGACGAGAGAGCGTGTGAAATGGAGAGAGCAGAGCGCGCAGCGAGCGATACTAACGTGTCACTTCAGATGATGCTTAGATGCTGTTTACAGGGATGTTGTTGATGCTGAGAGGGGGAGATAAGGTGTCAATGCCGAATGAAGAGACAGGTAATGCGCAGGTCTAGTGAGGAGGAAGCTAAACAGCGGAACTAAAGAATGACGTTAAATGAAGAGACAGCTTTCCGGACCAGGATAAACGCGCCAGGGAGATATAATTCTGATGTGTCATGCAAGAGAACATGCGGGCAGTCACGAATAAAGATACCCAAATATCAAGTTGCCTCCATCTATTGGTTCATGTAACGCAGGCCACTGGAGAGACCACTTTCCTGGTCAGGGAGACTCTAGAGTAACGGAATTCTGATGAGGCAGGCAAGAGAACATGCGCTGTAGTCACGAATAAAGATGATGAAGTGGGATAATTTAGAGAGTAGAGAGATCAGTTGGACGTTTGGAATGTTGCTGGGGTCAGAAAAGTCAGGGAAAAGGGGGAAATAATCGTTCTTTGGCATCCCTCAATCCGTCCAGAAATTTAGTTTTGACATGAATACTACGCTCAAAATGAAAAGGTCGAGCTCTTTAGTCGCCATTGACAAGACTCCGGACTCTAGTAGTGTAGTGGTTGACGAGTTCAAGCAAATACTCATTCGAAAACACCAATCCGCGGACAATAATGTCACACATATCACACAGAAGAACGGAAGGCCAGACTCCGGATTCCAGTAGTGTAGTGGCTAACGGGATGTGCGCGATATTACTAACAGCAGAGGGCTTCGAAATTGATACACCGCCTTCGTCTCTAGTCTGGTTCTCTCCATTTTACTCGGTCTCTAGTCGTTCAGAGAAACGAGAGAGCACGCGAAATGGAGAGAGTGTAGTGCCCCTCGGGATCCTTCCGGAAGGGTTTCCCACGTGAGATTACTCACTGATTGCGCGATTGTCCGAGTCTCTCGATTACGAATGCTCTCTGGTTGCTCTGACCGGCGAGAGATAATGTGAAATCGAGAGAGTACTAACCAGATTGAACGTGAATATGAGCGCATCCATCGTGCAGGAGAGCGGATCCAGTTCCATCGGGGGGCTGAAATAAAGATTAGGGTACTGTAGTTCTGGGCACCGTATAATTTATTTATATACGTAACAATCTCCTGCAAAATTGATGGTGTTTCGGAAATTAAAGCCCATAGAAGATAATTGAAACATAACTCAATCTGCTCATGGGAAAGCATGAAGAGTGCGGAAACTGACGAGTTTATATCCCTTTTCCATTGCTATCTATCTTGGGAAACACGAATAATGATTGAAATACTTACCGTGTGATGCAGTGGTTTCCTGGCTCGACCACTGGCGAGGTGTGGCGTGCGTCTCTATTTACAGCTTTCGGATGGAAGAAGAGGAAGGCACACTCAGATATGAATACCTCGATTGTACTGGCGAATAAATTGGTTGAAAATGTAAGATTTACTAGGGATTTTCCTCGTTCGTCCACTGGCTAGATGTGGCGTGGCTCTATATTTACAGGAATCCGGAAAGAAGGGAAGAAGGAGGATGGCACCTTCAAGTATGAATACCTCGAATGAGTTGGAAGCAAACTGATTGAAAACTGTAAAAGGTACTTACCGTGTGCTGTGTTATTCTGATGACGTTGCAAGAGGTGTTTTGATGTTTTTATGTTTTGAGTTGCTATTTATGAATCCCGTAGGAAGGAAGAGGAAGGACGCACCCTCTTCATCGTTGACGACAACATGATTTCCTGCCTTCCAACGATGGAAAACGACGTCGTTACACCTATAATCCTAGCGAATTGGACTGGCTCTTTCATTTGACATGCAATCGAGACAGTGTGTAAAACGAGGAGAGTAGGGAATGTCATATCAAATAATCCATAGAGACAATGGCCTGGTGCTCAATCTTAGCTATCGAGAATACCACTTGAATACGCCAATGGGACTAGGGAAAAATTATATCACTCGATTGAGAAATGAAGAGACCATCGGTGTAAATTGGAAGATCATAGGAAAGAGAAGATTCGGCATTCCCCCAATTCCTCATTCAACAGGCGAAAGATCCTTCATTTAGGCTGATTTCACGTCAAATTTTGAAATAAGCAGCTCTTCATTAGAAAATCACGCGCGCAAGAGATCAGTGAGCGACATCAGGCAAGAGTCGAGCGAAAACAGGACTCTGATTGGCACACTCTCTCCATTTCACGTGCTATCTCGCTTTCTCTGACCGACGAGAGAGCATGGAATTCGAAGAGAATCGGACAAAGATGGGACTGATTGGGAGTTGACTGACGAGAGACTGTGTGACATGGAGAGTCAGACAAAAATAGAGGCTAAAGGCGACTATAGCAGGGAAGGATGAAGAGGCGCGCTAATGAGCCAGGCACTTTTTATCCGATTTTGAAAATAGGGAAATGGGACTCTCCAAATTTGGCGTTATCTCTCGCCAGATAGAGAAGTGAATGACGAAAGCGGTCCCTATCCGAAAATAGAGAGGGGCTCTCGCAAGTTTGGTTGATCTCTGGCGAGATACGGAAGCTAGAGTGATGGCTGATGATAAGGTACTTCACAGGGGTAAGAAAATGTCTTAAGAAGTGCACTTCTAACTCGCTGATTACGAGTACCAACACTCGTAATTCGTGAAAATTTCCGTATCCTCATGAGAATTACTGAAAAATTGGTTGATATCTGGGAAGGAGGCGTATCTGATGATGATTGTTTTGATTGTATTACTATAAATAATTTATAATTATATGAACACAAAATTTTAATCAAAAGAGCAAAAATTTGAAAATAAAAATATAATAAAACCACTTCTCGATGCGCGGCGTTCCCGCTCGGCTACAGTACGCTTCAGCTGATTCTCTGCTTTGCATCTCTTGTGTTTTGAATCGGTTCGCTACTTGTACCGTCTTTAGGTTAAATATTTTCACTCCATTTTGACGGGAAATTAAATAGGGCACCATGCGAGCCAAACTCGCGCCTTTTTAGGGTAACCACAGCTCGACAAACGGCCGTTTTCGGGCATGTCTTCAAGTAAATTCGAGGTGAGCAGGCGGTTTTTGGTGCTTGTTTGTGACGAAAATGGCTGTAAATTGGCTAATTTGCTGCAGGAGAAGCGACGCGTCGCGCACGCGGTCAATCCGAACGCGGAAGCGATCCGGAAGCAGCTAGAGTTCAAGAAGCAGTCGCTGGCCTCTGCAAGTTTTCCCGCTTCTTGACCTACTTTTATTGATTTTTGGCTGTGATTCTTGTCAAAGTCGTTCAAGAATCGCTTTTCGCATAGTTTCAATAACGAAATTTGTAATGGAGCTAAGATTGGTGACGCAGTCACTTCAAAATGTTCCTTGACTACCGTAATCTACTGTAATTTAGATGGCGGCAAGCATCAATCATGGCAAAGTGGCGCCAATCTTCAACAAGCCGAAGCCAAAGAGTCAGTTTGCGATTCGTTTAAAGGGCGGGGAACGCCAGGTGGTGCGATTATGGTGCAATGGTGATGAAATGATGGACTATTATAGGTCTATCCTATTCTGTTTACTGCGAAAACATGCTCATGTCGTCAATTGCTGTCGTCAGTGATAATCCTCTGTCGATTTGTTTGGTCTCTGCTTATTGGAAAAAGTGCGAGAGAGAGAGAGCCTTGTTTGCGTCTTTAGAGGGGATTCTTCAATGAATGCCTTGAAGCTGTAATCTGGTGATATCATAACATGTTTGTGGAAGAGTAAATAGGGGGATTTTGAGGAGCTATTTTAGCATCATTGGAAATGGATTCACGTGTGTTTTTGTAATGGATGTATTGAAGATACAACAGCAGTAGAATTCAGATTAGACCTGGAGTATGTGGAGAAAAAAACAAAACAAAACTCTAAAACAAAACATTGAATTTAAGATTTTTACTTTAAATTTCAGACGGCACAATCATCAAGAAGGCGAAGCGGGCGGAGAGCGACGATGACTTCCTCGATGATGATGAGGTTATTAATAAGTTTATTTAATATTTTAATTTATTAATGAGTAAATTAATTAGTGATTCTATAGAGAGTCGATTGTTACTTGGTCCAAACAGGGAAGGTTGTTTGTATTGTACTTCGTGGTTTCAAGGGTTGTTCAAGTATCGTACATCGCGAAGTATAGCAATGCATCGTAAGTCTTGAATCATCATAACTGTTATTATGATTAATTATTAATAATTTAATTAATTCCAGGAAGAGGAGGAGGAGGCGTTCATGAGCGAGAGCGAGGGCGAGGAGGATATGGGACTGAGCGATGATGAGGTACGATAGTATTGATTTTAGGGGAGGTACGGTAGTATTGATCGAGTACGATGGGGCAGGTTGTCGATTGAAAAAGATTGGTAGAATTCATAGGAGAAGATGCAGTTCAACTGGTGTTAATTTTTCATTATGAAGAAGACGAGTAGCTGTTATTGCTTTATTCCATGTTATCCGAGACTTGAACTATCCTTGTAACACGAACTCACCCATAGGATGTGATCAATTGGAAAGGATTGGCGATGAAAGAAAATATTTAATGTTGTACGGATTTATTTTAAATATTTAATGATGTATTCGCAGGTCATGAAGCGCAAGAAGCCGGTCAAAGCAGCGAATGGCGTGGTGAAGGTCAGCTTATTTTATTTTATTAAATTATTTTAAAAACTCAAATCTGACTTTCAGATAGAGAGCATTGTTGAATCGGGGTTGCAACAGTTGTATGAGTTTGTGGAAATGTGAAGGGGTTAGTGAGGTTCTGGGTGACACTCAATATGAAAAATTATTTTTAAATGGATAATTAATAATTAGTATATAATTAATAATCGCAGACGCCGCCGCAGCCGCAGAAGCAGCGCACGCTGTCGGACTTCTCGGAGGAAGAGGCGGAGGAGGGAGGTGCGTGGTTGGGATTATTCGGAAGCAGGGTTCGAATGATGTGTAAAAAATTTCATTAGAGATAGCAAAGGTTAATGCACAGACTGGGAGTCGAACCCGGGGCTTCCGCAGGGAGGGTAGAGGATTTTTTCGAGAAGCACACCACTTTTAAAGGGTGGTGATTTACGAATTTGAAAAGCAGTCCACTTTTCAATGCTTTGATGACTTGGGTATTCGGCCTGACGGAACTGGAGGAAAGGGAACTGGAGGAAAACGTGCACTTGTATGTGCTATTTTGAGCAGTAGGTGGCCGGTGAGTGCGGGTTTCACGAGTTTCTCAAATTGTTAGAAGCAGGAGGATAGCGATAGAGTCCAGCCTGGCGTGATTTAAAATTTTAATTTCGATAAGTATTCTTATTTTTTGTTTAACTAGGTGCGAGATGCAGTAGTTGCTTGAATAGCTGGGAGTTTGGATGAAAACATTGCGTGTTCGGGGTGTGGTTATAACTGAATCAATTGTGAATTTACACTTTTATTTACTGCGTAATATTATATTTGATTGGGAGAGGAGGGTTGGTGTTGCAGGGTTTTGACGAATGATCGAGTTTTGAGTCGAAAACAATTTGAAAAAATCCTGCGCTTCCAATAATCGATAGTAGAATTGTTATTTAAAACACCCCTGACTTGTGACACTGACAAGGTGGTGGTGGATGCGAGCTGTTCAGGTTCCTTGAATGGTTCTGAAGGAGAGAAGTAATGCGAGCGTGTTATCGGATACTCCAATGTAATATTTCTTCTCTTTGTAGCCTTCCCCAAGTCCACACCGCCAGCCAAGCCAGCCGCCGTCTCTCCCCCGAAGTGAGTCTTTGCCCTTTTCTTTTATGACAATCAATAAGCACCAGGTCACCTTGACTAAGAGCCATTTTGATGGCTGCAATATGCAAAGAGTATTGTGATCGCAAAAAAGTATTGTGAGTGGAAAAAGGTTGTCAAGAACTACCCAAAATCCGTAAACATACCCTGTTTTCGAGAGTTGGGCCGACATGAAAAACTATCAAAAATTTTAATAGATACCCATTTTCGTCGTTTTTTCATAAACATACCCGATTTTTCGAAAAATATGCGATCTGAATATTTCATCTATGAATAATAATATAAAAAATAACAATTTCCAGGCCGGTCAAGAAGGAGCGGACGCTGTCGGATGATAGTGATGAGGAGGAGAAGGGGTGGATGACCAAGCCGAGGATGATGACCAGCAAGGCGAGCAAGAAGGCCGAACCGAAGGTGAGAGGGGGGATGCGTGCTATGTGCGCCAGGTTAAAGAATGGGGAGGGGGGTGTGCGTCCTAGACGAGCCGGGTTAGAGAGATCATAGAGACAAAGGAACTATAGAAAGCGCTAATCGCCAGGAACGCCATGTCGTGCACAGTTGCCAACTGTGTTGTTCAAGACATGAAAGAGTAGTTGAGTGTGCATCTGCTAGCTTGATTTGATAGAACGGCGAAACTTGAGTATTCCCAGAGTCAAAATGTAGCTGATTTCGTTTGCAAGCCGAGGGTGCCTTTGAATATTGGGGTTTAGAATATTTGTACTTACTGATTCGGTAAAGCACCAATTATTTTTGATACATTGATAGCATTCAAATTTTTTTGGAATTATTATTTATTAATTAATTGCAGAAGCCGCGGAAGAAGATCCACGTGTCGTCGAGCGAGGACGAGGGAGGGCGGTATGAGGAGAGCGATGAGGATGGTGAGAGGCACTCAGGGGTGATCATAGTTTAAAAGGGTAGAAAGGAGGTATCAAAAAATAACGAGGTTAGACGAAAAAAAATATAGAAGTATGAGTTATTTTTGCCATTTTTCCATTGAAAGCAATAAGGTATGCCATTTTTCACATGGAAACCGCAAGGTGTGAGTTATAACATCGATTCTGGGGTACCTTTTTAACTCTGTGGGTGATATCTTAGGGAGAGGGCGTGTGCTAGACGCGACGGGTTAGAAACGGCGGAGAGAGATGGGGAGATATGAGATCGATGAAGATGACCGATGGAAATTTTCCACGTTATTTTTCGACTGAAGATACGCAATCATTAGTTGTTGAAGACTGCTAGGTGGGATGATTGGTTGAAGAAAACAAGAATCTGTAGTGCTTGAGGAGAGCAGTGAGGTTGTCTTGATATTATTGTTATTGCATCACCTAGAGTGACATTACTTTTTTCACTTGCCAGCATCTTTGAACGATAGATGAAACTGAAATCGGGATGCGCGTGCTCAAAGTGTACGTACGGCGAATTACTTGCATACCTTTTTTCTAATGCTGAACGATGTCATCAATGCATTGCGCAATTGTTTGCTGCATTATACTAATCCTGAAACGCAAACATATCGGTTAATTGCAGAAATCCCCGCGAGAAAGAAGAAGGCGGTGATCGACAGCAGTCCCGATTGTGGTGAGTTATTTATTTTATTATTAATTTTAATAATTAAAAACAATTAACTATAACTACATTTTGAGATGTGCACTGATACGTAAGGCGTGCATAACTGAGTAAAGGGAAATACCGTAAACTGAATTTATCGATTGCCTTCCAGCACCCATCGTGCATCAGAAGAAGGAGAAGAAAGAGAAGAAGAGCAAGAAGACCAAGGGCAGAAGAGGTGAGTGGGATTTGTTGTTAATTGAACGGGCAAAAAAGGAAACAACCATAACAGAGTCATATGATGGTAATTGATGTGCTATTGAAAATCAAAGCGGCATGTCGCAATGGGACAATACTGAAAATGAGAAACTTTTGTTTATTTCACAAACGAAGGAAGTGAAAAACATTGCTTGAATAGTTATGCGACGGCACTTGTTAATCCATTGAATCCCGTAGTTGCCGGGTGGAAATAGGCTATCATAATTACTGGGTTCCTCTCCCGAGAATAGAAATTGAAATATAGAAATTCTTAATATAGAAATTGAATAGAACCCAAAACACGATCGCATCGCCAGCACGTGATTTGATCGAACATCACATACCGTTGGAATGCAAAGTTGACTGGGCGGATGAAAATTGAGAGAAATAATAATAATAGTCTTCAGGCGCCTCTCACTCGGACGACGACGAGGCCTTCTCGGGCAGTGACGGAGAGGCGGTGCGGGAGACGGACAGCGAAGCGAGTGTGAGTGATCAATTGATTAGTTGGGGGACGAAGTTCTCATTGCGTCCTTGTGGAATGGGGCGCAATAAGATGAGGATGAAACACAGTAGTTGGGGTGGAACAATCTTCGTAGGGAGAAGCATACCGTTAGTGAAGCGAGTGTGAGTGATTGTATTATTAGGAGGATAAGGAAGGGATGAAACATAATAACTGTGTGAATGGTCAGTTTATTATTATTAGGAGTGAGGGAAGGCAGAACTCATTGCGCGCATATGGAAAGGGGTTTGATAAGATGAGGATGAAACACTAGAAGAGAAGGGACGGAGAGGCAGTAAGTGAGACGGACAGCGAAGCGAGTGTGGATTTAAACACAGCAGTTGTACGATCAATTACAATATGCCAAATATTGAATAGATAAGTTTAGGATGAAACCGTGGTGGCTTTTTGAAGAAACAAAGAAGATGGTGAATCCGTAGTGAGTTTGGAAGCATATTTCACTAGATTATTCAGTATATGGTGGATCGATTGAACAACTTGTCATCTCGAGGTGATAAAGTAGGAGTGGTGCATTAAAGTGGTGGGGAGGTTATCTTTCTCGGCGACGAAAAGAGCAAATATTACACGGTTTGTGTGGACTAGGAAATAAGGTGGAAGTGAAGCGTACACACACTTGCTTGACCTTTGAAATATCTTATTGTAAAATTCTTTTTTGTTAATTAATTAATTATTAATTATTATTAATTAATGATAATGCAGGACAACGACGCGGCGTTCTCGGCGGCGACGCGTGTCATCCACAACAAGATGGTCGAGTTCTTCAATACGGCCACCAAGTGAGCTATGAATTGAATTCGTTTTTCTAGATTTTTTTTTGTTTAACTGTGTCTATTGAACTTGAGAGTTAGAACAAAATGCAATGAGGTCATTGTATGGTCATGTGTCATCCAAAATTGTTCCTGCAAGTCACGGGGTTCATAATTGCCGTTTACTATCTAGGAATCTTTTTGAGTGATTTCGATTTCAGCGCATAAACGATACAAAGTAAATTAATGAAGATGGAAAGGCGCGCCACGAGCGGGATTGTATCACGGTGTTTTTAAGATATGCGAGAACGCAAAAGCCGTCCATTCGCTAGCAGTGTAGTCACTGGAATCGAGTTGAAAAAAATAGTATATTGTAAAATTCCAGGGAATCGCTGCTCTGCGCGCCTCGGATAGTGGAGAGAATAGCCGAGAAGATACTGGAGACGAGACCGTTCGAGGATTATGAGGCACTCGTGAGTTTGATTTGAAGTTAATCCCGTCCTCCCTAGCGTGGTGATTGTGAGTTGCAGGAATTTTTCTAATACTAGAGAATAATCTGGATGGTATTGCTCGACGCTCCTTTGTCTCAACTATAAAATGTTAACTAACTAGGAAGTAAGCTTTCTGCGGGAACTTGATATGCGTGGAATAATAAAAAATTCACGAAACAAGGTCTTTGAAATTCAGCGCGAACCTGACATTCGCATACGGGTTGCATGCTGCATCGAGACTTTATCTACTTTGTTGGGGGGGGGGGGAGAAATTCTTCTGAAGATATTACAAATAAATAATCCTCATTCCCCTTCAGCGGTCGTGCATCTCGTCGATTCCGCGCGTGAGCGGCAACGCCGTGCTGGACGCCTTCCAGGAGCATCTGGAGAATAGGGGTGAGGAGGGGGAATGGAAAAGAAAATTGATAGGGGAATGATGATAGGAGTAGGGCTCAACAAATGATAGTTTGGCGTTAGCGAGCTTAAGAAATATAGCTATGTTCAAGGAGCACCTGGAGAATAGAGGTGAAGAGGGGGGGGGGGGGGGGGAAGGAAAGAGGAAGAGGAAACTGATGAGATATCTTATCATTAGGATATTATTAGATATCGTAAAAAAGAGAACAATAAAAGTGGTGCTTGGGAATGAAGTTGGTCAGTGCGAAATCATGTTGATTTTCGGCTCCGAGGAGGGATATTAGTCGAGCTGCCAAGCGCTTTTCAATTTTGGGATGAAAATTAAACGACATAGCATCTAGAACATCTTACCCTGAACATGAGTGATTCCGCGTTTACCCGAGCTTTTACAATGGGTGAGCAATTCTGGTTCATCGAGGCACCAGTCAGGGGATTTGTTTGCATGCAAAATGCATTTTGCAATAGTGTCGTGGAACTATTTTCCAAAAAAAAAAAGATTTCGTCCGACCGGTTTGCTGGGGTTGCAGCACTACTTCATAGCCTGATGCGAGGCTCACTGTTGATGAAGACGGAACTCCTAGTTGTTAAATATCAAACTTAATTACCTAATTAATTGATTGATTAATAAGCTAATTATAGGAGTGCTGGAGCAGATCCTGGACGACTGTCGCGTGCACTCCTCGCAGGTGGAGGAGCCAAGTCAGCAGGAGAAGGAGCACGTGGAGTTGCAGCTGATTGGGGCGGGGTATGCTTATTATTGTTGTTTTTATTATAGCCATATTTAGAACATATAAAATATTAGGTTATGGCTGGTGTGGTTGAGGTATAGGGAAGGGTAGGAGCCAGTAAAAAAATAGGAAACTAGTCAGCAGGAGAAGGAGCACGTCGAGTTGAAGTTGATTGGAGCGGGGTGAGTGAGGTTTCAACGAATCCATAATCCTTTGAGATCAGGGTGAGTGATAATGCTTGCTTGGGTATTATTTCGAATAAAAAAATGATCAGACCAGAGTGAGTAAGTCAGCATGTGAATGTAATGGGGGTGGAATATCGCGATAAGAAAGATGAGAAGGAACACGTGAAGTTGAAGTTGTTCGGGCGGGGTGAGTAGAGTTTCAGGTTTTATAGACTCGGTAAGGGGTGAAGGATGAGTGATGAGCAGTTGCCTATGAATTGAAATAAAAGAGAATCTACTATAAAGCGCAAGTGAGTGTGTGTGTCCCCCCCCCCGGGTCAAATAAACAAGTCGCGCCGCATAGGAATTGCGAAACATGATGAAATAGTAAGAGTGACGAAATAACCGCCGTAGGCGGGGAACGTCGCTCTCCTGGTAAAGAGAAGAAGCACGAGGAGTAGCAGTTGATTGGAGCGGGGTGTTTGAGGTTTCAACGAAACCATACGTTTTTGAGAGCAGGGTGGGCGATGATTTTTGGTTGGATGTCCCACGTACAACTAAAAAATAATGGAACCGCTGTTAGTAAGTCTGCATAAAACGAATAATGGGTGAAAGTATAATAGTGATGATCGCGTAGTGATGATCGCGATGGATAGGCTGGTTACAAAATGAATGAATCCTCACCGATTATTCCCGAGAGAACGGGGTTGCAGGTTCCATTGGAACTGACAGATATTCCGAAGTGGGTGATTGATCGTTGGGAACCCCGTAATGAAAATAAATAGAAGAGGAACTACATCGCCATTATTCGAGTTCACTCGACGATATTTTCACAGCAGGCTCTTCGGGGCTGCACCGATAGTATGAGGTTACGACTGGTTTCGATGAGCCGCTGCCAGTCTGACATTTTGTTGAAAACATTATCTCAGATTCTCACACTTTTTATGTCTCCTTTCCGAACCAGTCAGCTGGACAGTAATTATAGCTTCAATTTCCAGGATGACCCTTCACGGTTACCAGCAGGAGGGCGTCGACTGGCTGGTGGAGATGCATGGCAAGGGGCTGAATTGCGTGCTGGCCGATGAGATGGTGGGTGGTTTATCTTTGATCCTTAGTTATTGTAGGTGGAAAGCCAGAGGAATCCTAGTTAGTGAACATCAGCAACTGTAATGGGGACCCTGAAACATGAGTTGAGATAGAAAATCTTGGATTATTTTTCTACAGAAAGATTGAACTTATTAAAACTTCTGATCAGCAAAGCCACAAAGAGAGTTGGCGAAGCACGAATTGTTTTGGGAAATCGAAATATGAATTTTGTAAAATAAATAATTTATATAACAAACAATAATAATTGCAGGGCCTGGGCAAGACGATCCAGATCGTCGCCTTCCTCTCGTGGCTCAAGCAGACGCATGTGGGTTGTTTTGATGTTTATTTTTGTTATTGTTTTATTATTTAAAAAAAGGAATAATTCGCTAATAGTATTTTGATGTAAACGCATGTTAGGTGTTTTGATGTTTTTTTATACTGATTTTCGCGAACATTACGAATGGGCTTATAAACAGGCGAGTGGAAGTTCCAGAGTTGCAGTAAAAGTCCTTAACAATTTCGAGAGTCAATTTGAGAAAAATGATAAAACGGTAACAATTAAGTTGCATGTGACTATTTTGGGGTTTCAGGCAGTGATCATGAACCGAAGATGGTTTTCTATGTAATGCATTGGTGTGCTCTGCGGTCGCTAAAATAAAATCAATAATAATAATCTTGCAGGTGCGCGGTCCGCACCTCATCGTGGTGCCCTCGTCGACGGTGGAGAACTGGATCGCCGAGATGAAGAAGTGGTGCCCCACTCTGAAGGTGAGTGTCTGAATCTCTCTAGTTCGCCTGCTCTCTCGCGTTGCGTATTGCTGCTCGAGGTTAACATAGCGAATCAGATTCTGGCGATTGGATTCTGGCGTGCTGTACTGACAATGAGTCTCTCTATTTGTTAAAAAAACGAGATGAAGAAGTGGTGCCCGACTTTGAAGGTGAGGGTACTTGGGGAATGGATGTGTGCTTGACGCGACGGGTTAGAAAGAGCAGGGAGAGGAGAGATGAAGAAGTGGTACTCCACTCTGAAGGTGAGTGTCTGACTCTGTCAAGTTCGCGTGCTCTCTCGCTTTGCATATTCACAAACATGCTCGATGTTAACGTAGAAAATCAGAGATCTAGGTTTGATCGTGTTTCAATGATCTGGTATTACGATTGGGGATATCGTGCTGTGCTGACAATGAGTCTCCTAATAGTAAAGAAAAGCGCGATGAAGAAGTGGTGTTGGAGAATGAGTGTGTGCTTGACGCGACGGGTTAGAAAGAGCGGGAGAGGGGTGTGCGGCCCTTTAGCCTCTTTGTAAATAGGTAAAATAGAGTTTCATGAAGCTGACATATTCAGTGACAATTTGTATGCGTTAGTTTGATCATAGCCGACGGTTCAAAAAAAATATCGTAGCGTCTAGGTGAACTAACGTTCTAGTTTTTTTGTTATATGTTGGGAAGTAGGATGTGCTTCAATCGATGTTCGATTTTGTCGTATCTGCAGCTGATAATTAGTAAACATTTCGAGATGCCCTCATAATTAGTGGGAAGTTGCGTGCGTCAGTATCTCGATTGCCGCTGTCTAAATGCAAAATTATAGAATACTGCTTGCAAGTGACGTTTATATTTAGGCGAAGTAGTGTTTCGCGGGGCGTACATAGACAGTGAGAGTGAACCGGGTGCAATAAATCCTGGACTGAGTGTGCAACAAAAAGAACATTTACATAATTCGCAGGTGATCACGTACTACGGCTCGCAGGAGGAGCGCCGGGACATCCGCCACTCGGCCAAGAAGAAGAAGGATACGGTAAGAGGAGGGGGTTACGGTAGAAACGGGAAGGGAGGGAGTTCGGTAGAGGATAGTAATGACAAACTGAACAATAAGGTGATATTATAGATGGATTCCACGTTTTTATTAGCAAGGGTCAGCAAGGGATGAATTGAAATCTCTGAACGTCAAATACTCGTGAAGGAGTAGGAAGGATGAAACACAAACGGGGATAATCGGTAGAGTGTTAGCACCAATGACAAGAAAAATACATTCACCGAATCGGATTTATTTGACAATTAATCGTTGGGGAGTGTTTTCGAGAGATCTCTCAAGTGATTTTTACTCATTCTGCAGGTAGACGTGCTGCTGACGACGTACAACATGATCGGGTCGAAGTCGGACGACAAGAAGTTCTTCAAGGTGAGAGATTTACTTATTTTAATCCTAAAAGACACAAAATAAAAAAAACGAAAAAACGGGAAAATTACTGTGGGTACTCCAAGGTGGGAGGGGGTTGCACGAGTAATTTATGGTTCAAGCTGCGCGAAAACTGGAATAATAGAGAGATTTGTGGAGAAGTTCTTCAAGGTGGGGAGCGGCTACACAGTTATGTTATGACTTAGGCCAAATATAGTTTGCTGATTGATTGCAGATTTGTACCTTAGAAAATTATGACTTGCATGTAAACTTAAATCGGAGAAGTTTTTCAAGCTGGGGAGAGGTTTCAGAGTATATTTATAGTTAGGCTTTAGCGTATAGGGCTGATAAATTGGGAGAAGTCATTGGCTACATTCATACGTATTCACGCCGCAGGCGACCCCATGACCATGGGGTTCATGGTTGCGCACCCTTGTCGGGGTCGCCTTCAGTGCTCGACGCGTATGGCTTCATTCTTTTAAATGATGCTTCGTCAGCTTCGTAAGCTCTAAACTAGTGATGACAATTCGGTAAGCGCCTCTCTCGTTTAAAATGATCTCTCGCCGGTCAGAGAAACGAGAGAGTACTCGAAATGAGGAGAGACGAGTGCCGATTTGTCAACACTACTCTAAACCTGCCATTTCCAGAACTTCTCGATCAACTACGTCATCTTCGACGAGGGCCACATGCTCAAGAACTGCAGCACGGATCGGTACAAGAGTCTGATGAAGATCAAGGTGAGGAAGGCACCTGATTTCTATGTTTCGTGAGGTTCTGATTCGACCATTTAGTGCATTGGGATGATGCATGGAGCATGTACTGCGGAAATTATAATATTCTTAGCGATATACCTTTAGCATGTTTCTCCCGGCATCGTTTTGTTTCGAATAGCTATGATCACGCGGTGGATCCGTGCTAAGTAATGCTTCGACTATTCCGGCTGCGAAATACTCAATAAAAAACTGAGTACCTTATTGGTACCTTATTACATGTATTGTAAATTTTTAGATCACTTATAAAATATTTTATTGCTGGCGCAGCGCAAGCGCTTGTTGTCGGATAAAAAGGTAACGGTGACACCGTTATTCTAGGCACTTGCGTCCTGCGGTGCGCCACTGCTAGGCCAGTGAACAATTAAGGCCAATTCAGTCCGGAGGGCCCAATCTCTTCTTCGGACCTACTTTACCGCGTGATCTAGTCACTACCAATTCCCCTTTCGGGCGCCTTGGTGGGGCGGAGGCGGTGTCACGGCCGGGAATCGAACCCGTGTGGGATGGAATGGGAGGGCGCCTTAGACCACTACACCACTTCGCTCTCTTTTTTTTTATTATTAATTTTTATGCGTGTCCCCAAGATGTCGGATATTAAGCACATATTTCACTATTCGACCTAGGTGTTCGGTGTTTCGTTCAGTTGTGTTTAGGTTAATGACCTTTAGCAGACAAAATAATCATAATTTATTGCAGACGCAGCGCAAGATCCTTCATTAGGCTTCTTTTCGATTTCCCCCTGGGTTCTCGCAGAGATGTTTCCTTCTATTGTGATAAGGAGAATGACATGGGATGTTCAATCGTTTGATGCACTCTTTTTCGAAAATAACGATCATCATTAATTGCGTAGGAAAACGGCACGTGTATTTGGCAGTCATTTTTTGTTGTTACATTTTCGAAAATAAATGTTAAACGAACCAATTGCAGACGCATCCTGCTAATGGGTAATTCATCTTCATGTGTTGTGTTTGATGAAATATTAGCAATTAGTCGATAATTACTTCAAAATTATTAATATTTATAGATTAATTGTTTATTGCAGACGCAGCGCAAGATCCTGCTCACGGGCACGCCGCTGCAGAACAACCTCATCGAGCTGATTTCGCTGATGTACTTCACGATTACCAAGGTGATCATACTATTTCTGATCTCATTATCTTACAGCTCATTAGCTCATTCGCTTGTTAGCATAGGTAAACCTTAGTGGTATACGAGAAGAATACGAATTTAAAGTGAAAAATTAGGCACTTCCTAATTCCGATTGAAAGTGCTTGGTAATTTTGGCATAGTTGATTTGTTTAAAATATCTTATTTCTCCAGATCTTCAACAAGTACTGCGACGACGTCACGCAGCTGCTGCAGCACTTCAAACAGGTGAATTAATAATTTATATTAATCGGATTCAATAGTTCTCTATTTTTGCTTATCGTGTTTTACCTGCTCGGTCTGCGTTGCATAGACTGTATTTGACATAGAGAAATTGAAATTAACTGATTAGTTCAATTTTAGTAACATAAAACACAGTTGAGTGTCGCATTATCCGTTTGCGCATGTAGTATTTACGTTGCGTAGTCACTTATATGAATATGAGATTGGCGTGTCCATTAGTGCTTCATCGAAATTCTCGTGAGAAAAAAATAAATTTATTGGCGCAGCATTTCTGTTTCGCAAGTGCGATTAGAGTTGGAGAAATGGACTGTGTGTGATGGTGATTGGCTGGATGGCGAACAGAAAATAATAAACGTTTTCTAACCCTATATTATGCTGCTCGTTTGAGATCCGCCTCATGCATCATCTGTGTTGCGCAGTTGTTACTTGGCGAAGTGACGGCGGATTCAATACTATACATCCTTTTTTCATTCCATCAACAATTATACAATTACATGTGGCTTGCGCGTTTCACAAGCTGCTTATGAGATCGATAAGCAGAAAGCAAACGGTCGTGTGTTTGGGTTCTGTTGGAAATCAGGGAAATTCATTTAGTAATGCCAATTCAAAGAACTTTGTGCATGTGAAATCTGTGCTGCGCAATCTTCATTAACGATCGAAGAGTAGTAAGTGGACGATGCTGTATTGAGTTCCGCTGGAAAATAATAAATGCCCATTCAATGAATTTTGTACTTGTATGATCTGGGTTGCCCAATGCTCATTAGAGCGCGATGAGGAAATGCTTCTGATCGTTTGTGTTCGGCTGGATGTTAATAATCTTAATAATTTGCAGCAACGCCCGGCGCTCGAGGGCTCCGACAGCAATCTCTACCAGCGCGATCGCATCGAGCAGGCGAAGGCCATCCTGCAACCGTACATCCTGAGGAGGGTCAAGAGTCAGGTACGGTAGGATTATCGATTGGGGGGACAAGAGTCGGGTACGGTAGATTTATTGATTATGGGGGTCAAGAGCCAGGTACGGCGGGATTGGATATTGATTATGGTGGGCGAGGAGTATGTGGTGGGTCTGACATTCTCAAATCATACATCCTGAGGAGGGTCAAGAGCCAGGTACGGTAGATTTATTGATTAGGAGGGGGTGAAAAGCCGGGTACTATAGGTTGTCGATTAGGGGGGTCAGGAGTCGGGTGCAGTAGGAGCTGGGTGTGGACTATTGTATGAGAGGATTTAGTCTTGCAGCCAGTGGCGTCCTCCTAGTGGTGTTTGTGCTGCAGGTATGGGTCAAGAGCGAAGGAGATACATAAAGTTCAATTTATCTGCTGTGCGCATTTTGTTTTCGAAGGATTGTCCTGTTTAGGAACCATGTGGTTCCGGTTTGCATAGTTTGGTGAAGTTGGAGAAGAACCGCGGGCGGTTGTTCGTGCTTGCTGACGAGTAACAAGGTATAAAATCGTTGCGGATAAAGGAGAGAGAGGAGATTGCCCGTTTCATGGTTGGGATAGCTATCGTTCGTTCGGGGGTATTAGCGATAATTCCGACATCACTAGCGTTGCAAACAATCAATAATCATTCAGCAGGCTCATTCACTTTTCTCGGTAGTTCATAGCTTCCAGACTGGGATAACTATAATTCGGGCTGGCAATTCAGCCATAGTGGATAGTCAATCGTCAAAAATCGACAGCAGACTCGTTAATTGTGTTCCCGGTGGTTCGCCGTTTCTAAGTTGACATAACATACTGAGGGGAAATTACCCCGCAATTCATTCGCTTCTAATAGTCTAAACAATCAATAATCCCTCTGCAGGTGCTTGTTAGCTTTGCTTATTGATGGTAGTTCGGCGTTTCTTGGTTAGGATAACCTACTGAAGGGGAATTAATTGATAATATGTACTCATCTCACATGATATCAGATAATAATAATGCTATTTTGCAAGTGCTTTACTCATTGATGGTAGTTTGCCGTTTCTTCGATAGTCTAAACAATCAATATTATATCTGCAGGTGCTCCAGCAACTGCCGCCCAAGAGCGAGGAGGTGTGCGAGGTGGAGATGGAGGAGGGACAGGCTGAGCTGTACGAGGATGTCGTCGAGGGACTCACTAGGGTACGGTAGGGAGTGGGCTGGGGTACGGTAGGAATACGCTAGTTTAGGATACTGTAGGGGTACTGTAAACGGCTAAAAATCCGGTTATGGTATCGATTATCGATCTCTGCAGATGGACACGGGCGAGGCGTCGAACGCGTACGGCGGTCTAGGGTTTAGGTTACTGTAGTGGTATAGTATAGAGGATGAGGGTCAACGTACGGTATCGATTATCGATCTTCCAGATGGACACGGGGGAGGCGTCGAACGCGTACGGCGGTCTGATGCGGCTGCGGCAGGCGGCGAACCATCCGCTGCTGCGGCGGAAGCTGTACGAGGACGCGACGGTGATGAAGATAGCGAAGGTGTTGTGTGCGAAGGTCAGTAAATTGTGGTTCGAGAGGGTGGGGGAAATGGTTCCAGTGGGAAGGAAGATTCAAAAGGTTGCTAACTGAAAAGGCAGAGTAAGAAAAAGTAATATTGTTCGAGGGGCTGGTGATGAAGATAGCGAAGGTGTTGTGCGCGAAGGTGAGGGAATGGCCATTATCAGAGGAAAATAAGGACTAGGAGGATAGAAGATTCACGAGGTTCTTAGGTGGAAAGGCTGTGTTAGGGAAAGTAATATTGTATGAGTATATTGTGTGAGTGACATTGATGAAGATAGCGAAGGTTTGTTGGAGCTTTTCTCAGTCATTGATGGAGTATTCGCTACTTTGTTGATTTTTCGCCGCTAAAATGCACAAATGTAGCATTGAACGAATAAAATAGCCAGTTGAATATGAGATTTACGAGGTAGTTAACTGGGGGTCGCAGTGTCTTGCACCAATGCGTGAGCGTGAGGTGGTTCAAATAAAAAAATTGTACGAGGACGCGACGGTGATGAAGATAGCGAAGGTGTTGTGTGCCAAGGTTAGTTGGAGCTCTTCGCAGTCCTTGATGAAGTATTCGCTACTTTGTTGATTTTTCTGCACAAAAATGCGCAAATTGAACAATGAACGAATAGAATATCCAGTGGAGTATGAGATTTGCGAGGTTGCTAAGTGGGGGTAGTAGTGTCTTGCACCAATAAGATCCACTTATTGGTGCAAGACACTACCATAAAGATTCCCAAAGTGCTGTGTGCCGATGGAATATTGTGACTAGAGAGCTATGCGTTTCACACAAATTACATAGCATAGTAGTATCCGCACTTTTCAATGCGATTGTTGGGTCCCACATAACAATATTATAAATTCATACCGAGCGTTGAATACGTTTATTCGTGTTGGACTGTGCTTTAGATGAGAAATGGCACCAGTCAGCTATGAGCGTCACAGGGTTATCATGCGAATCGAGCGGTAATTGTAACCGATCAGCTGCATGCCCAGTATAAAATTAGCAATGAACCAAAGGCAGACCAGAAGCTGGATATATCGGAAATTTGTGATTGAACTTATGTGATGGGCGTTTCAGGGGGTGGTCATCCCTGCTTGTGGTCGTCCAGACTAATGATCCTTCGGAGAGACATAATGAGAAAATCTAAAGACCCGTTGTCAGGAAAAGCAGCACGCGCGAAGAAACTGAATTTGAGTTTGAAATTCGACTAGCGCTATGGGTGCTTCACAAAGCTTTCATAGGATTATAGTTAGCACTCGGGTTAATTGAATTCCGGAGCATTAGTCATAATAAATGCTAAAACTATTTTAAATAATTTATTGCAGGAGAAGCAGTACGCGCGCAAGAAGCCCGAGTACCTAGCAGAGGAGTTGGAGAGCTACTCGGACTTCCAGCTGCATCAGCTGTGCGAGAAGTTCCATTGCACGCACAAGTGAGTGGATTTTGAACTTTATCACATTATTGAAGGCTGTATCGCATCTTTTGTACGTATTGAACTGTGATTGAAATAGGTAATATTGAATTTTTTCTATCACGTATGATCACATCATTGCTTTGCTCTTTGCAGGTTCCTCCTTGAGGAGTCGCTGGCGCTCAAATCCGGCAAGCTGAAGTTCCTCGACGGCAAGTTGGCCGAGATCAAGCAGAAGGTTCGGTCATTTTGCTGTTTTCTTGGGTTTTAGCACTAAATTTGGGGCTGCTAAAACCGGGGGAGGGGTGGGGGTCCTCTAGCTAGATAGTAGACGGCAAGCTGAAGTTCTTCGGAGATAAAGCACAAAATGGGAATCATAGCTGTCCGCCCATAAATAGCCAAATCGCGCCGATTTGGCTATTTATGGATATGGGGGGAATAGTATAACGTAAAACGCTGATGAGTAGCTTGATCCGGTAGCTTCGAGTTACGGTAATTATCAATTAGTTTCCGTAATTATCGATTTGTCGATTTCTCAGGGCGACAAGGTGCTCATCTTCTCGCAGTTCACATCGATGCTCGACATTCTCGAGGTATTGATCTTTGATCTTTTTCATTTTGATCTTTGATCTTTATCATTTTCTCTGTTTTGTTTTATTTTGCTTGGAAAGCATTAAAGCGCGTCGGATTGAAGGCTGGTCGAGTTTAGTGTTTATCTACTGCCAGTTCGTTATAGGTTTCACCGTTTGCGCTTGACTCTTTGAAGTTATGACATTTCGATTCTTTCAATTTTCCTCCGGAAAAAATAATCAGTCTTGTTTCATAGCGGCTGCAATACACTGTTTTGTGAGATCAACTCAATTCCTGAATTGGCTGAGTTTTCCCTTGTAATTATAATTTTCTAACTCTCCGCAGGTGTTCCTCCGACTGCGCGGCTACACGTTCTCGCGGCTGGACGGCAGCACGCCCGTGCTGGAGAGGTACGAGTAGAGGGATACTGTAGGGATGTGGGGATGGGTACGGTAGT
>LS563324.1:329312-339610 GCA_900490775.1 Pristionchus maxplancki | reverse complement strand
GAATGGCGCTTCAACGATTGCTCATACTCAAGAAGTTGCCGTGAAGGATAGTCGTCGTCGCGTTCCTTAGGCTAAAATAATTATAATAATGTGTAGGATCTAAGCAAGATGTTGACAGGACATACATGTACGGCAGCCCATTGCAGACTGGCGATGATCAACCAATAAAATGGGGAGAGAGGTGTATGAATCGAGAGTTGGCCTTTGATCTTTGATCTCTGATCTCTTGCAGACTGGAGATGATCAACGCGTACAACGAGGATTCGAGTCAGTTCGTGTTCCTTCTCTCGACGCGCGCGGGCGGGCTGGGCATCAACCTCGTCTCCGCCAACCACATCATCCTCCACGACATCGACTTCAACCCGTACAACGACAAGCAGGTACGGTAGACTTGGTTGGGTACGGTAGGGGTACGATAGGTCAGTTGGCGACTGATAACGATGGGCTAGTTGGGTGAGGGGCCGGGTATCAATCTATGGCGAGCAATAGATGCTACGATACAGAGTCGAAACAACACCCATTGATTCTGTGATTCGAATGATTGCTATAGTCGAGCAAATAGTGATATGTGTAATGGTCTCTTTGAAGAACGGTGTAAAAATAATCATAGTACAATGAGAGCATATGCCTGGGGAAGGGTGCTGCAGTACTTTCTGGGGCTACGGTAGATCAAATTATCGATCTATTGACGCTACAGTAGATCAACATTATCGATATGTCAGGCGGAGGATCGCTGCCATCGCATGGGTCAGAAGAAGCCGGTGTACGTGACGCGGTTGATAGCCAAGAACACGATCGAGGTACGGTAGTATTGATTGATTGGTTGGAGGAGTATGGTAGGCTTAGCCATTGCAGAATGATAGTATTAGATTGGCGAAATTGTCCATTTAGATTCCATAAGGGAGGGAGTCAGTGTTGTTAGGTTGCAAGGTTATGATATGAGCGAGTGGAGCTGGATGGGGCGAGTTTCGGTGGGGTGTTGTTATTTAGAAATACGTTCCTCTACAGAGTAAAGCATCCTTGTAACTCACAATCATTGGACACGATGAGCTACGGTAAGATCTATCGATTTATTGATGGAATATAGTAGGAGTACAGTAGCGATGGATTTTCGATTCGTTCAAAAATAGTTATGGGTTTTGGTAGCCGATCTTTTCTATTTCAATTTCTCCTGGGAGCCGGTGTTGCTAGGTTGCAGGGTTGTGATATGAGCCAGCAGAGTTTTATGGCGGCGATTCTTCGTCGCCCATCTGTAAACAAATAACCAATAACGTCCGAGTGCTCATCTGGCATTACGGTAGCCATCAAAATATCGATCGCCTCGTCTTCAGGTTGACATCAATCGACTGGCGCGCCTCAAGCTGCAGCTGGAGAAGGATGTAACGGAGGGATCGAGAGGATTGAGGGGTGAGTATATTGATTTATTGATTGATTGAGGGTAGGGTACGGTAGGATACTGTAGGTTACCGTAGTTAAGAGATACAGTAGCTAGAGAAGGATGTGACGGAGGGATCCAGGGGATTGAGGGGTGAGGATTTTGAACAATAGAACAAAAATAAAAGCAAAACGCGAGAAACAATCCGTGAAATTCGCAGTGCATTTGAGGTTTCATTTGTAGGCTGTGTTCGAAGTTGCTGCAGAATTCTTAATCATCATCCGTTTCCTTTGTGATATGCCCTACTGTGCTATTCAATGTGTAGGTTTGGGGATTCATTGATGTTGTATATTTTGAAACGAGTCCAGCCAGTAAGCCAGAATAGGTTAAGTGGAGATTTGTAGTTGAAAATTATTTATTTAGTTAGTTTTTAATTATTATTTTTATTAATAATTAATTAATTAATCAGGCGAGGAGGGCGGAGAGGGCGGCGGCGGCGAGGACACGCCGCCCGTCAGCAAGGACGAGCTGCAGCGAATGCTGTCGGAAGCGATCCAGAGGTCGCCCACGCAGAGGAGGAAGAGTATTTCAAATGGAAATGGAGGTGAGAAGACGTATCGAAATGAAAGGGGGTGGAGCTTAGGAGTAGGATAGGTAAAATGAGAGATAGCAGACAGTGAGGAGTGAAGTGCGGGAATGGCATTGGAGATGAGAAGAAGGGGAAGCATGGCTAGGAAAAGTGACGTTTCATTATTTATTGAAAACAGTGAACGTTGTGTGATCATTAATACTAGTTGCTTTTGTGTCGGAATTTACAATAAACCAAGATGAAAGGGTACATATCACGGCACTCACCTAAGATTCGACCTGAATCTGTCAGCGAGTGTTTTTTCGATGCCTGGTTTTCAACGGTTTTGGACCCTCCCAGGTGCCTCTAGGCCCCCTGTGAACGGAATAGTGTCAGAGATGGTTACTCGCTGAGCTGCAGCACCGGTAAGGTGCAGCCTTCCAACTTCAACACCATTTTTCGACCCTTCAACGCAATTCTCGAGAAAACTTTTCTTCGTGAGCTATGGCTATTTTTCGATGCTCTATTGGTCTATATAACTTAGAAGTCGATATCTATTCGTTAAACAGTGTTAGAGGCCGTGACCTATATCAAGAAATCTGCCTCAAAAACCCCATTTTTTCTTGCATAGTTTTGTTGTTCTCATCACGAGGATTCGAATGATAGGTTTGCGCCCCCATATCGAGGGGACTGAGTATGATTCCATAACCGATTACAATTTTTGAAGATTTGAAGTTTTTTTTCAACAGTCCCTCGCCGCTTCATTCCGTACTCTCGTGCGCGATGACCCGGTCACATTTGTTTCAATGAGTGTTATGTTTCATAGTACTTTGTTAAAGAATGTAAAAACTTTAAGGACTAAGTGAAACATAATGTCATTTCTCAAAATGTGACCGGGTCATTGCGCGCGAGAGAGCGGAATGAAGCGGTGAGAGACTGTTGAAAAAAAACTTCAAATCTTCAAAAACTGTAATCGGTTATGGAATCATACTCAGTCCCCTCGATATGGGGGCGCAAACCTATCATTCGAATCCTCGTGAAGAGAGCAACAAAACTATGCAAGAAAAAGTGGGGTTTTTGAGGCAGATTTCTTGATATAGGTCACGGCCTCTAAAACTGTTTAACGAATAGATATCGATTTCTAAGTTGTAGGGGCCGATAGAGCATCGAAAAAGAGCCATAGCTCACGAAGAAAAGTTTTCTCGAGGATTGCGTTGAAGGGTCGAAAAATGGTGTTGAAGTTGGAAGGCTGCACCTTACCGGTGCTGCAGCTCAGCGAGTAACCATCTCTGACACTATTCCGTTCACAAGGGGCCTAGAGGCACCTGGGAGGGTCCAAAACCGTTGAAAACCAGGCATCGAAAAAACACTCGCTGACAAGAATCAGCCAATCTGAGTCGATTCTTAGGTGAGAGGCGTGATATTTCATCTAGGATTCATAAATAGTTCATAGAGTTAGAAGTGTGCTTGATATTGATGGGAGCGGCGTCCATATTGAATTATAATTATTTAATATTTATTCATCTTGCAGTTGAATCGTCGTCTCACAAGAAATCGGCATCGAAGAGTCCGACGAAGAGAAGAAATTCGCATTCGAAGGATTGAATTATCGATCGCCCCGCCCACTTTGATCTCTGATCTCTGAACCTCTGCTTTGAACGAGTTCCCACTTGATTCTCCTCTAATTTCATCTCACTTCTAATACACTTTAACGTACTCCTTGCTTCAATCATAGTTGTTGTTGCTAATGCAGCCCTATTCATATTGTTGGATTTAACCTCGTAATTTTATGTTCGTAATACGGTAGTCTATCGTTGACTAATTATTTTGTTGTCGCTCTTACGTCGGTTGTGGTATGTCCCCCTCTCTCCGTTCTGGCCCCCCGATTCGGTTTCATCACATAGGAACGCGTCCTAAAAAGTATATTTACACGTATGTTCAAGCTCTGAGATTCCGCTAATTCTGATCAGAGCCCCAGATTGTCCCCAGATTTTTTACATCAACTTTTCGGCAAGTATGAACCATCCATTGCGTTGGTTTCTATTTTTCACAACCCGATTGACATGTTTGTGAACGGTCGTGCAGGTTGATAAAATGTTGTTTTTCTTCGAGATTTCTGTTGGGATTACCGTACCCCCTCCGGAAGACAGATATTTGGAATAGTATTTTAAAATGCACACGAAACGGCCTCACAGGCTTACAGATCTAATATTATTGCTACTATCGCAATGCGGTTCTAGAATAGTAATGATGGTTGTTTAGTATCAGGGTCGGTGTCTTTGAAGGATGAGTTGCCAGGGCAAGAGGCGGCATCGCTCAGGGCATCGCCGCAAGGTTAGTTGGACTTACTAATTTAATTTTCTTTGGAATTATTATTTTTGTTGTGATATATATATGTTTCTGAATGACTGCAGCACTATCGCGTTTCAGCATTATCTAAAAATATTTCTAATCGACTTTAAATTTTTGCAGCCGCCAACGTTCGACGATCCGTCCAAAGAGCAGCCACTCGAGAAGAGAGTGAAGATGGAAGAAGAAGAAGAGGTGAGAGTGAATCAGTAGGCACAATATTTCTGATCAAACTGAGATCACTCGCCTGATCATAGGTGTCCAGGGAGAGTGTCAACAAGTTGGAGCATTTGCCCTGCATGATCATTCCATGCCTGAGTATAAGTATATCATTTCAGTCAATTGCTGCTCCTCCTCCTCATTCTTCTTCTACCGAGGCTGAGCTGCGGCAGGAGTTGGCCACAGCGAGCAGCACGATTGAGTGAGTTCGGAGCACTTTCCTAGATTGAAATTCTAGTTCGTAATTAATTATTAATAATAATTATAACAATTTAATTAAACCAATAAGATGCTCAGTGCACTGGCGGCCGAGTGCTCCTCGCTCAGAACTGCACTGGACGACATGAGAATGAAGGCGGAGGAGGGCGCAGTCAGAGAACGGTGAGTGGTGCATCTGCCCGATCCTCATTTTCCGCTGCTATCTTTCTCTCTTTCGCAAACTATATCGATGTAGAGACACTAATTGTCCTGCACGTAAAGATGATTTATTGTTAGAGATATGAAAATCTTTTATTTCAGTGATCTCGCGCGAGAGAATGCAGCACTCAAGAAGCAATTGGACGAAGTGAGAAGAGAGGCGAGTAATGCAGGCGTGAAAGTTGAGCCGGATGAGAATGGAAAGGACACAACCGTCAGAGAAGTGAAGCAGGAAGTGGAGGAAGGAGCAGAGGACGATGATGGAATGACCAGGTGATGCTTACTAGAGAGCTTGAATGACTACCAACAATGAGCATTGATGTTTCACGGTTGTTACATGTGATGACTAGTTGACGGGGCATAGATTGTATCCAGGACAGCGGTTTAAAAAAATAATATTAATATGCAGGACATTGAGTTGTGAATTGCAGTAGCTAATTTGATGCGTGTGTGTGTGCTATTGACAATAGTATCTATTAATTAACTAAATAATTATAACAAATATCAGCGAGCACGATGGTGCCGATGGAGCAGCAGCGGCTGCTGCAGTGGCTGCAGATGCTGCAGGGGAAGGAGAAGGAGGAGGAGCGGAGCACGGCGGTCGTACGCGCGAGCGTGAGTGTGATTGAATAGTTTTGAGTGGCAAGACTGACGTAGGCCTGCGAAATGAAAGAGATCCTGGAGCACGAATAGTTTGGTGAAGGAATTGGACGATGAATGCTTTTAGATCTGTTAAATTCGAGATTTAGTCCGCACCCTAAACAAGTCGAGTCATTGACAACAACAAATAAGAAGGCTTTTGTAGCTGGTAAGATGATTCTCAGAGGCGCTGAGGGCGGCGAGTCGACCACCCCGATGCGATGGCTACACGGTTCTCATCCAAGGCGCGCCTCACGATGTGAGCACGCGCGAGATGAAGGAGTTCTTCGCCCCTCTCGCCGTCGTATCTGTGCTGGTATGAAGGGGCTGCTACACAGTGGTAACGGGCTGTTCGGTGGGCTGCTACGTAATCATCTACACAGGTCGGCATTACTCCCGACTGCGGAGTGAGCGGCGCCTACGTCGTCAGGTTCAAATCGAGAAGACACGCCAGAAGAGCCGTCCAGAAGAGCCGGAGGCTGCTGCGAGACAGGTGGGCAAGTAGAGCTCGAAATGCGAGTCGCCGTTTCCTTATTTCACCCGCTTTTTCACCGGATGAGTGTTGAGTTGAGTCAACTAATAACAAGTGCATGAAATAAGGAGAAGGCGACTCGTATTTCGCGCCCTATTGGCTAGTGACCGGGGCCGAAAACATTGGATCGGCGATGCTCGCCCCTCCTACAATTGCGCATCTCCCCGTTTTTAGATATATCCGTGCACACGTGATGTTTCAACGCACTGAGTGGTCAAGGAAGTTGAGGCAGGCGCTATTCGCGCCGAACGATTTGGATGATAAGTGAAACCCTGTTCCTCCATGTCCCTTTCAAGGAGATTACGGTATCGATCCATTCCTAGTAAATTGTTTTCTGTTGTTATGATACGTTTATTCCTCCCCATGTTCTCTAATTACGTGTAATCATTACGAGAATTCCGTTTTTGTTGTGCTAGAAAGCTAACGTATCGATCGTGTTGGAGATAAAGTGTTGGACGATTTGCATAGCAGATAACAACAACACATTTTACTCAATCATACTCTGGACTCTGTCCGATACATGTCGAATATTGAAGCGAATAAATATGCGATGTACATCAAATATGATTACGACAATAAATACGAATTAGATCCTCAAATGTACACTGTTGTCCGATTGCCTACGAGGGTAGAAAGATACAACAATGAGAAATCAATGGAGAGATGACTCCTTTCTCCCTCACTGCATCTTCTCGATCACTCCCAAATCCTTTGCGAGTCCTCCCTCGAATGATTCGAATGCCGCGCACAATTCGTCGCGCTGCTGCATATCCACTTGATCCGCCGCACGCAATTCACCCAGACGACGCACCACCTGAAGATTGTCGGGATAGAAACACTTGGGGCACTACACGATGCACTAATGAAGCGGCATCAATTCCAGAGAAGACTGCTGCGCTCAGTCATCTCTAGCTGTTTACTTATCATTGGCGGTTATGGCTTATTTACTCACCATTACCTAATTGTAAGCAGTAACATTCCCTATTCACCACTAGGATGCATCAAATACGCTACCCCGTCGAACCAATGCAGTGACCTCTTCGAGACCAGTCAAATCATAATCCAACACCTACGGCTCATCGAGCAATCGGGAACATGCACTATTCACCACCAATCCCAATCAGTAAACTACACGGCTCACCACGAGTGCGTTCACAGCAGCCGTTCTCCTCTGGGATGCCGCCATCTCGGCTGCGAATTCGATGATTGCAGCAGCCGCGCGCGACCAGTCGGCTGCACCCACCACGATGGCTGCAAAGACGGGACTTAACATAATATTAGCAAACTTTGGAAACGGAAAATAGCTCGGTATTTGCTGCTTTTTCGAATGGTATATAGCATATACCCAATTTCATGGTAAGATGTTGACGTTCCCTTGTAAATAAGGATACTATGACTATAATAACTGGTCGTAGTCAAAGCATGATCGCACGCTCTCTCACCTAGCCATCTCAGCACCTCTTCGCTTCCTTTCACCATCATCCGATGTAGTCTAGTGGTTATGATTTGCGGCTCTCACCCGCAAGGCCCGGGTTCGATTCCCGGCATCGGAACAACTCTTTTGCCGCTTTCCCCCACTCACCAGAACTGCTTGTTCTTCGGAATCGGAGCATGGGCGGCGCCATCGACGAGAGCGGGAAGGAGGGGAGAGAGGAGGGCCAAGGATCTGCAGTAGTTTATTCTACAATATGTTTCAGACATGTCCTATCCCTTTGGTGCACACTTTCCTTCTCTATCTGCTCTTGTCAATTGTCAACTCTAGTTCGGGAGAGGGAGGGGCAAAGAGACGCGCCAGGGGGGGGGGGCGATAGGGCAGCCAGAGTGAGGGTGAAAGAGGGAACTATTCTCTGTTTCCTCACAATCGATCCCGTCCCTCTTACCCCTCGCGGTTTTTTGCGTAATTCCAAGTTCTCGCGATCAAATTTGTACTTTTACAGATTCCTACGCAATCTCATTGACGATTTCTACACAATCGTCACTATTAATTATGTGTGTGGATCATGGAAAATAAAACTGAGAGCACAAGGATACTCCAAGAAACAGGCGAGCGATTTTTAACTCACAAAATGTCACTAGATTGTGGGTGTTCATGCCTTCGTGTCCTCTGGAGACTCAATTACTTTGATTTTTCATGGCTTATATGATTTTTATTTCAGAGAACAATGGTCTCGCCGTGGCTCCCGAGTGGCAAAATATGGCTTGATCTACAACGACCCCGCGATGAGACTCCAGTGGCATTTAGGATGTTACTGGCATGGGTGTTTCATTTTATGATTATTATTGGAATAAAGATTGCTTTCTATTGCATTTGTGAACGCATTTCATCACTCTTCCGTAAATAAGAGGATTCAATTGGGGTGATGGAGGGGGGGGGGGGCTTTGAAAGCTATCCTATTGCCCACATTCTGCTCTTTCAGCCTTCATCTTATTCCTCATTCATTAGCTTCTCTCTCTTCGGGCTTCCTTGCCGTTACACCAATCCATGCCCGCTCTATTTCTTTCCATCCCGTTTGAATTATCAACTCTTCCCTAGTGCCTAAACATACGTGATGGTAGGAGGGGGAAGGGTGACTGGGGGAGAGCTAGAGGACACTCTCTCTTTCCATCAATCAACCCTGCCCTCTTGCATCTCTCTTTCTCCCTTCTTTCTTTCCTTTGCTCGTCCGAATATTTCACCGCTCGCCTAATCATAATCTTAATACCCCAATTTAACTGTTTTCCACATAGATGGAAAATTCAGGTGATAAAATCTTTAGAAACCCGGGTATGTTTATTCAAAAATGACGAAAATGGGTTTTTTTTTCGGAAGCCGGTTATGTTTTAGAACGTTAGGTGACTTCCCATGTTGGCCTAACCCTCGAAAAGTTTGTGGATTTTAGGTAGTTTTCTTCGACCTTTTCCTACTCTGGTTTTCCACCATTTTTCCGCATTTCCTCTTATTTTTAGGTCCTTACACGATCTCGCTCGCGGTTTCTACACAACCGCACAGTTATTCTACTACAAAATCGCTGGCCACAACTACGGAAGAAAACAACAGTACGCTATTCTCATTCGATAGTGAAGACTAATTCTTTTCAGACCAATACTATTCGATGACAATTTAATGGGGGAACATGAGGCGTAAATCAAGAGACGTGCAGGATCGCCCACAATCTAGAATTAATGTGAATATCGATGTTTAGTATCGAGAAAGATTTCATCATACGTTGTTGAATAAACTATTTCGCTTCTAACGGTCGAACACACTTCAACAATAAAACAAAAGGAGTCAGAGAGTCCATACCGATAAAAAATCTGGAAATTATTCGCCCGTAACTTCGCGGCCGTACTCTCTCATTTTATCACTTGGATTCGTCTAGGCATGAATACTTGGAAATCACTATTTATAATCCGAATCAACCAATCAACAGTGTTTCGAAAAGCCAAATTGCATCAGCCCATGTATTTCGTGACTGCACGCACTGATCATATCGCGCAGAAACTATTTCTTATCAGTGATAGTTGGAATTAAAAGAACAGGGAAGAGACTATGATGACTATAAAATGGGAGATAGCAGACAACTCTTTGTCAGTGTTCAATGATCAAATCGTACCCTCACCTGAAGACAGTCGATGACGTTGGTGCCGTTGAAGGGATCTCCACCGATTCCGACGCAGAGGGTCTAGCCTGGAGAAAAAATAAATAGCTTATTTATGATTGAAAATATTATAATCCCTTTTCCTTTTTATTAAAATACCGTAATCAATATTCGTACCAAGCCCGACTTGGGTCGTCTGGTGGACTGCCTCGTAGGTGGGCGTGCCCGAGCGAGAGACGATCTTTCCCTGAATACAATAAATATATAGTATTATAGTCTGGAATCGCCAATGCATCGCTTCATAGTGATGCCACCTAATTTAGCTCGACAGCGAAGCACGCAATTTCCAGGCGACTCGAAAAAAATCAGTTCAATCCCTAAAAGTCAATTGGCATTTTAGAATGTATTGCACATTAGTCATATCATATTTATCCTGACATCAGGCAATGGGCCTGCAGGAGGTGACATCATTGGGGAGGGGATTGAGAGCTTCGTTCTCAAAGTGTCGGAGGGTCAAGGGTTGGGATCTTCTTAGATGTGTCATCTCAAATGTCCGTCGCTCTTAGTCGATTGATTACGTTTGAGTGTTGAAGAAGTCCATCCAGCCGCCGAAGTCCTGAC
>LS563324.1:282914-322972 GCA_900490775.1 Pristionchus maxplancki | reverse complement strand
GAGCTCATTAAAGAAGGTAGGGTTGGAGATTGGTTACTGATTGGGGTTACGGTAAGTGATCAATAATTGAGTGGGATTACGGTAGCCGATCGATGACTGACTTATTTCCTGGCTACAGTAACCAATCGATGACTGGCTTGATTCCACTGCAGGTAATCGATGATTGACTTGATTCCTGATTACCGTAGCCAATCGATAATTGGGTTTACGGTATCCGATCGATGACTGACTTTCTTTTGCAGAAGCGCGAGGAGGACGGTGCGAAGCGTGTGCGTCGCGAGCAGCTCGAGAGCGAGATCGCGTCGGGCGCAAGGTACGGTAGCCAATCGATAACTGATTTTAATTACCCTAACCAATCGATAATTACCGTAACCTGCAGAAAAGAGGAGGAGGAGCTGACGGGCGAGGACGAATTCGAGGATCAATACGAGGAATCGTGGCAGGAGTGCGTCGTGGACAAGTACAAGGAGATGAGCCATGACGAGGTACGGTAGCTTTGGAGTACGGTAGTCGATCGACGACTGACTTTATTATTTTTTTCATTGATTTCGCGCTTATTCCACCACTAAAACAGAGCTGAAAGGCATTCCGACCGCGCGCGATGACCGGAGCGTGGTGAAATGAGAGGGAGGCGTACGGTAGCCAATCGATAACTGACTTTTTAATCGATAACTGATTCAAAAAAATCGATTCAGCTTGCGCGCCGGCTGGCCGCCATGGAGAAGAACCGCGACGAGGTGGAGCGCAAGCTGCGGTGGGAGCGCAGCAAGTCGGACTACCTGCAGGTACGGTAGCTTACGGTAGCCGGGTATCGACGACTGACCTTATTTTTTTCTCTGATTACGGTAGCCATTTCCAGGAGCGGCTCCTGCACGCGGAGGAGCAGATACGGCACTCGTCATCGTCCGATTCGCCCCCGCCTCCTCCCGTGCCCTCATCGTACTGCAATCTGCCCCTGCTCGGCGCCCCCAACAACTGCTCCCCCAACATGATCTCGTCCCCGCGTGCCTAGACGGCCCCCTTGATTGACTACCGTACCCCTACAGTAACCCAGTAGCCAGTTGTCGATTGACTACCGTACCACGACCCCTAGTAGTTTCGCTAACGCCGGTAGAGGAGCGTGTCCCCCCGACCCCCCATTGATCTACATGCATAAAGCCTACGCTTCGTCTGCCCTTTTCTGTGTCGAGTTAGCCGTTTGTTAATTGACTTGTACTACGCTGTAGATTGGATAGAAGTTCATCGCTTATCTGCCTTTTTTTCCGGAAGTCCACATTTTCCGGCTCTAACAATGAAGAAGCTTTGCTACCGTAATAACGTTGTGTGTGAGAGTGTGTGTGCTATTCGTTTATTCGCGATCTCATTCCGAGGTCGAGGTATCGATATAGATCTCATAGAAATGTTGATCTACCCTGTAGTACCTATCGATTCACTACCGTACTCGTTACCGTATATTTTCACACACTCACGATAGCTATACAGTAGGATATACCAGTAGACAATCATGAAAACAATCAATACTCAATGCCTTCCGTTACCCCTGAATTACTGGTATATCTTGCTGACACTCTTGTTGAATCTCAGTGACCCCTCTGTTCTGGTGCCGAGTTACGATTGATGCAACCGCCTTTTCCGCCTGTTTTTTTGCAACGTAATCGAGTAAACTCATTTTCTGGAGTGGATGTGCCGGGGCATAATCGATACAATAAAAGTGGAAGAAAGAAAGAGGAAGAAGGGAAGAGATGTGCGTCCCAAAAGAATATCACCATGGAGTTTAGGCTGCTCGCCGTTTTTGCCTGGCAATAGCAGAAATGGGATACGTGAGGGATCCGAGGGATCGGAACTTTAATTGAATTCGGAAATTGCACCAGCACAGGCAAATCCAAGAGATCAGAGGTCTGACCCAGCACAAATGCTCGCGCCGGCGAACTTACGCGTTCCGGGAGCAACACTACGTCCGCCCTGTCCCTAGAACTTTTACTGCGCTTAACGAGTGCGCTGCCGCATTGCGCTGCGAAATTCGGCACGGTGTAGAGCCAACTGCTTCATTTCTTCGTTTCTCCAACTGTTTATCGTCCCCCCTTGCTGTGTTTATTTTCTCCCCGGATTCGATAGGCGCCTCGCGATCTGTATCGATTTGTTACATGTCCTTGCACATTTTGGCACTGCCATAGAACACCAGAAGTGTCCCAAGCCCCTCTCAATTCCACATTTTGCAATATTTGCAAGTAAGGACGGATCGGGCTGGTGTTCTATAGTTTATCGACTCCGCAAAGTCGATTTGACTGAGTATGCGTGAGGTTTCATTCAATTATTGTCAGTTTCAGCTCATCAGCAGCAGCCTGGTCAAACTTGACGTTCTGTCATTCTTTACACAAACGCATGAAGTGTTTTCGTCCGATTATTTACTAAAAGGACGAGAAGCTTCTTCTGAGTCAGTGAACTGGTATGGCTTTCTGTTTTTTATTTGTTTGGTGCAGATCAGTTTATTCTGCTCCATTGACCTAGCCAAATAGTTGAGATAATGTGGAACCGGCTCAGAACACTTGCTTTCGCTAATTTTGTATACTCCTGAAGTCTACCTGTTCAAGTATTTCGATCAATCCGCTGTCCAATGCTATACTCCTTTCACAAATGGTTTCACTATCTCGGAAACCATTCAATGCTTCAGATTCGGTGACATTAGTCCGTCCCATCAATCTAGACTAATGTCGGTTTTGCCGAGATCGTTTACAACTTCATTTTAGTTGAAACATAGACATTCCGGTATTGTTCTTCCACTACCAACCTCCGATTTCACCCTTTGACCCTTCTCAGACGATCGATACTGAGATGGGCGGTAGATCAAGCGGTCTCCCTAGAGCTTTGAGGGTTGAAATGTGGGGAAGAGGGTCAAATTTTGAGCTTGGTACACACAATGTTCTCACTTTTCCATTTCAGATCCCCTCACCCTTACCTGCACTGTCGTGCAGCCGTGGTATGGATCCAGACGACCTCCACGATGGACTCCAAGTCGGTTGTTTTTATTATTAAAACACTATTTATGAAAACAACGGTCATAACAACAACAACAACAACAACAGTGCCCGCAGCAAGGGTTAATGAGATTAGCGTATTAGGTAATTATTTCATGCCAAATGGCTGGGGCGCTCTGGGTGGAATTAAGAGGGGGAGGGAACTCGTTCCTTGTCGTTTTTCTTTCGCTGGCTGCTCTAACCTATCCTCCCAATTCGCTTTCGTCCCTATCGCATCCATGATTTGATCGTCCTGTCCTTATTGGAGAAGGTCCGAATAGTTTGGATAATTGCCTGATTAGTGCCCTTTAATTTAAAAATATGACCAGCAAGCCTAGTCTATTATCATTACCCTCCATTTTGCTGCTCTTCCTCATCTAACCTGTCCTCTCAATTCGATTTCGCTTATCCTTAGCGTGTGTGTCTCATCGATGTGAGAGATAGATAGAACTTGCAATGTTCACTTAGTCCATGAATGTTATCAAACATAACTATCACCAACTATCAATCTCTAACCTATCACAATTTGCTTTTACTTATCCTTAGCGTGTGTCTCATCGATGTGAGTGATAGATGTGGCTTCTCACAAAGTGCAATAGTGAAATTATTCATTCCTAAGTTATTCCAAATCTATTCCAATTCGCTTCCATTCATCATTATCCGAGTGCTAATAATGATAGATTGATATGGCTGATTTTGCGATGGAACACGTTATCGTGGATGCGTATTTATACTGAACTTATCATATCACTGAAAAGTTGAGCCCACGCAGCATCAAAGGTTCGGGCAAACTAGCTCTATTATGTTCGTTGACGTGGGTTGATTCAATTCACGATCTTTGAATAGGTGATGTGCATCTAAAAGTGCGAACTTCCTACTTAGTTCCGCGTCGTTTTTCTTTGCACCTCCTAACGAGCCCAATTTGCTTTTGCTTCTCGCCATGATGACTACTCTCGTTCTTCAAGAAACATAGGTAGGGGCCACAAGCTCCGCCCACTTTCCCTAGACACGATTCCCCCAAAAAGCGAGACGGAGAGAGCACAAAGCTCATTCTTAACTAAATCACTCGTGTAAGTGATGGTTGGATAGCTTATCCCGCCCTCTATCCATCGAGGAGGTGACGAAATGTGCCAAACATATTTGAGTAGGTCAAAATTGAGGAAATAAGTCGAGGGATAGGCAAAATTCGCGTTTCCAAAGCAAGCACAATGTTCGTCACCTGATATTCCGGTTTCCACTTTTTATAGGGACAACTCAAGCAAGAAAAAGCAAAGAAAAATCATCGCTCTGAATTGTGCTTCATTTTTAAAAGTTTTAGTACGCGCGTAATTATTTGATTCCGACTTCCGTTGTTTATCTCGGGCCTTGGCAAAATCTTCTGCAGTGGGGTGGAGTCGAACAAACGAGGTGCGGACACCAAGGCAGACGCGCTACCACTAAGCCATCGAGGCATGCTAGAACGAGCACTCTCGATCGCATTTGGTTGCGATTTCTCCCTCTAGGCTCCGCCCCCTGTACTTTGCATCTCGACTTCGAGGCGATTAGAGAGGAGAATGCGAGCACGCCTTTTTAGCTCTAGCGTGTCTCAGAGGAAAGATATCAACAAACGGCCAAAAGCATGGTGTTATTGGGTCCCCGGCGGACAGTTTGGCTACAGTTTCGACAAAATCCGATAATATCTGCGTTCCACCTTGCGGCCCCTAAACATAGGCACGAATGTACAAATAATTGGCAATCTATCATTCGCCTTAGTATATCTTCGGCTTTACTGTTATCAACGGAGAAAGATTGCGGATGGCTAGCACACGCCTTTCAAAATGTCCCTCTCTATTATCTTCATGCCTGACGTTCTCTGGTTATGAAGCAGAATACACACATTCGTTATTCAGCCTGCTAGGCTCTGATTTGCATCTGTCATTATTCCTTCGAGCAAGATATTCTCGGATTTTTTTCCAAGCATGCACATCATTCTCGTGCTGCAACCTAGCTTTGACAATAATAGTTTCTTCACTTTGCGTACTCTCTCACCGGTCAGAGATAGCACTAGAGAGCGTGCAGATTGAGACATTTATTGCTCAGCCATCCCTACTGCAAGCTGTCAGAAGCAGTATTGGATTGCTCAGTGCCTTGACGTTATTCCGAAAACCACCACCGATGATTATTTTCGCCAGGATAGTGCAAGCAATAACTTCGACAACAGCAACAAGAACATTCGATTCTGGCCTGGCTTCTAGGGGTGAACGTCCCCTATAAGCCTGACCAGCATGGGTGACGTAGGTCTGTGCAGCAGCCGGCCTTACCGGTATGCCCCCGCAAGAGTGGTCATACGACTGTCAAATCTCTTTGATACGGGTCGCTACTTTACCTTTACTTTTAGTGCAAGCACAAGAACGTTCGATTCTGGAGGTGTTATTAAAACATATTGTAGGTGTTATTTCATGTTGTTCTCAGAAAATTTTTGTGCGCTTTCTGATTCCTGATTTTCTAATACAGTAATTCAATGTGCCACTTTTGTGTTTTTTTATCTAACCTCCACTCAATTTGAAATCTTAGCCGTAGTACCATGAAGATTGTATCGTTTTGTCTTATTTTCTAAATGGTTGTTGTTTTCGCTCGATCGTGCCATCTCTTCTATATCTAAGGTGTTTTTCGAATAATGTAGCCGCATCCCTAGGACATGGCTATCCACCTCAACATCCCTCTCCTCTTTATTTTGCCATCCTAAGGTGGGGTTCTCGAATAGAGCTGGCTGTTGCCTATCTGTCTTTCCGGATGGGCTGCCTTCTCTCTCTGGGACTAAACGGGGGCGCGGGGGCATCGAAATGGCTCTCCTTCTTCTATACATTCTCTCGTAGAGATGTCCGGGCAGGGGATAGAAGGGCAGATAAAGAGGAGGAGGAAGAGGAGAAAACCGAGATGAGTGGCTGGAGCAGTAGAAGGGGAAGAAGGAATGACTCGCTCGTTTTCCTCTGCTATGTTTGTATTCTAGCAGCATGTGTCCTGAGGTATACTTGGGTTCCTCTAGTTATTATAAAGACTTTCCACAGTCGAACATGTTCCCTCTGCTCACTCTTTTATCCAGGGCCGTTACGAAGTTCACATGCTTCAAATATAATTCTGAGTTTTAACAGTAGTTGGGGAATGCCCCGCTCTCTCTAGCATTCTCCCTCTTTTATCCGGCCCGTTTCCGGTCGTTTCATCGGTCCTCTCGAGAAGTCTCTTTGTTTCCCGCGGACTCTCTCCGAAGATCTCTGCTGCTTTAGTATGCCAGCGATTTTTCCGCGATGCGCGCGCCCTGGGGATGCTATGCGCTCTTTATTTTTCTCTCTATCTCTCTACCTATCTGCAGCCCATAATAACCCAGCAGTGGCTAACTGCAGGACGCAAGTGCCTAGAATGACGGTGTTACCTTTACCTATAGTTTCACTACCATCATTAATACTAGCTCCTGTTCAAGAGGACCTCATCCGAGCTATGCACGCGTTTCCTTATTCTGTCTATCTCTAGCTATGTAATGCTTCATAGTACCCTTTATCATCTTCGAAAACCACCTGTGTCTCAACAGCATCCGCGTTTTTCAAGTAGGCGCGCTTTTCCTTATTCTGGCTCTTTCTCTTTCTCAGGGGCAGGCAAAAGTCTCCACGCGCTTAGAGCTCCTCGAGAAGGTAGGAGGTAGAAGGAGAAGGGGAAGAAAGGAGAGGAAGGAGAGAGGGTAGGCAGCTCGCTTGCCTCTTTCCGCTGCTATGCCTTTTGTTGAGGTTTCCTAGCGCGCGCTCTCGTTTATTAGCTCCTCGGTTCCATGTGCTTCTACTTGGCTTCTTCGGGAGATATCTCTTACCGGTTAGAGCGGACCAATCGCACTTACTAGCCCCTAGCAGTTGCAATTATTTCTGAATTGTTGAGGTTTCTATTATTAGCTCTTCCCGTAGTTCCCATGTGCTTTTACTACCTTCTTCTTTCTTTCCAGTTAGAGCTAATCAATCGAACATGCCTTCTATTAATTCTTGCAATTGTTTCTGCCATGATTTGTTCTATTATTAGCCCCATGTGCGGCCTTCTTCGTAGGTATAAATTGTGAGTACTCGACTCTTGCTCATTTATTCCTATCCCAATTGATTCTTTCGTTTTTTATTAGACGAGTATGAGTCTCTCCATTCCACGTTGTCTCTAGCCAAGTCGAGTCTCATGCTCTTATTGTTTTCTCGATTGTTGTTGAGCCTGCCCTTAGCGCTCTCGCCACCAGTCAATTCATTCCATTCTGTGCTCTCTTCCATTCGCGTGCTTCTACCACGGTTTCCTTTCGACTTCTTATTGTTTTTGACTGACTGACTGTGAGCCTGCCCTCAGAAGGCGCTTTTATTCCATTCTAGTCCATTCACTCGATCTAGTGTTCCCTATGCGTTCATTAGATCTTACTGGGCTGCGCAACATTCTTCTTTGTTTCTTGGGGCTCTCTATTTTGTTTTTTTCTCCAGTGAGCCTGCCCTCAGAATTCACTCTGTTCTAGTCCATTCAGCGTTCCCCTGTTCCCCCGCTTATCGATCCCGTTCCAATCCGCCGGATTATCCTTCATTGGGATCAATTGTTGCGATTGGTGCATCATCGTTGAAAGAACGAGCCATCGAGTGTTCCAGTACGTACTATTGGAGGACGTGGATGTTATCCTTTCTCTAGCGAAGAATACTTTTATATTCCTGAGATTCACTATTGATTGTGCCGGTACATCATCGAACACTCGATTTCGCGTTCTTCCAACGAGTGCTCTTGTAGTGGCCGAGAATTGCTCCATTAAGAGAGCGGATCGGTAATTTTCGACCATTTTCGACCACCCCCGGACGCATCCCCCCCGGAATGAGAACCCCAGGCCCATATGTTGTTCACACATACCCCTTGGCCCAATGTAACACTTAGTGCAAGTTGGGTCCTCATATCGGTTGTTAGTGGTAAATTATGACGTCACAAAGTTGAAAAATCGAAAAATCATATTTTTTGAACGCGACAAGCTAGACTCGAAATATCTTTTGCAGTGTACCAGGCATGCCCAAAAACGAAAAATGACCCATTCCGATCGAGCTAGATCGCTCCGCAAGCTTGATTTCACGACCAATTTTTTTGGTTTTTGGGCCATATCTCCTTTATAAGGAGAGACCGACTGCTCTTTCCGGGCTCAAAATATGCCCATCTGGGTCCTCTATCAATTCCACCTAGGGAGAAGTATATTAGTTTTGTCAGAATGTGACTTTTGGAAGCTCAAATGGTGGTGAGTCACGTATCCGTCGGTATAAAATCATGATATTTTCACTTTTTACGCTTCAGATACCTGTCAAAACATGATATATTACTGTTCTGGACATGATCTGACCAATTTTCACCTTTTGAGCCTAAAGGAAAAGTCCTCTCCCATGCCTCGATCCACCTATGCGAATTCGATTTTTCGGATTTTCACGGCATGCCAACTTCCCAATAAGTCATCTGAATGGTGATAATTGTTTTTAAGATTGTAGTAAGCGTGTCATAGAAGATATTCCTACAAGATAGGACTCAGTTCTCTCATTTATGATTGAGTTTTCATGCTCAGTATCAGGTCATTCTGAAGTGCCGGAACGAGTATGCCTGTTTCACGCGTTTTTTTATCTAAAGATCGACCTATTTTGTGGTGGCATTAACATTTCGGAGGATTCAAAGTAATATTACGTAAAGAAAACCGAACTTTGAGTCACTTCAGAAAATTCAATTTTTACACTATTTCCGAATTTTTCACTTTTTTCAACACATGCAAAAACCAACTCGGCAGTGCTAGTGTTGTTTCATTGTTGTCGTTGAACAATATCATGGCAATCCTGAGTCATATTTCGATGCTTTGTCAACATTTTCATTCGTTGAAATTACCGAAAATCACTGAAATAGGTCGAATTTTTTCATGTCGGATTTTTTCCAACTATTCTCCAACGATCTTTTTCTCGCTAAATTTCGTCGCCCCTTCTCTGTGACAAGACCCCTCGCTCTTCCTTCAGCCAGAGATTCGCGTGTTCCTTAGTAATCGCAATCCGAAAGAGAGATCCATCTCGTCGAAGAGGGGCTCAGTACGGTATTCAAGTTCAGGGTCTCCCTCCATATTGAATAAGTCGTTCACCTCATCCGGTTCGAGTTCATCCTCTCTCTTCACTCTCGATCCTCCACCCTTCACTCTTGCTCTCTTCTCCAATTTTGTGTTCTTGAAACCAGTGTAGACTCCGGCGATCTGACGACTATTGAGAAGATGTTCCACTTTGAAAAGTATGCTTCTATCTGGTGCTTTTGCTTTTCGGGAGGGTGACAACCCGGCAACTGCATTTCGGCAAACGACATTTCGACAACTGAAATTTCGGCAAACGACAATTCGGCAACTGGGCATAACTCAGCCTGTAGTCAACCTAGGACTATGAGAGTGGCCATTGTGATCAGTATCGATTGCTGATAATTCTCCGGTCAAAGTAAAAAATTCGAAAAAATCGATTTTTCCTGACTTTGACACCTTGCCAAAATGTCGTCGAGTGGTCATAGACCAAAGCTCAGGTGGAATATGGGCAGAAGAGATACCCAGGAGTCGAATGGTACCAACTATGACCCACATGGATGATTTTGGGCAAAGTTATGGCCAGTTGCCGAAATGTCGTCGCGATGTCAAAGATCAAAGATCAAATTTGTAAAATAATAGGCGAATCAATACTGATCACAATGGTACCACTCCCATAGTCCTAGGTTGACTACAGGCTGAGTTATGCCCAGTTGCCGAATTGTCGTTTGCCGAAATGCAGTTGCCGAGTTGTCGTTTGCCGAAAATGGAGTTGCCGGGTTGCCACCCCCCCTGCTTTTCGCATCAAACCCTCGGCTTCTTTCGCGTTAGTCTTCACTCCTGTTCTTTCTTGGCATGCTGTGAAAATCCGAAAAATCGAATTCGCATAGGTGGATCGAGGCATGGGAGAGGACTTTTCTTTTAGGCTCAAAAGGTGAAAATTGGTCAGATCATGTCCAGAACAGTAATATATCATGTTTTGACAGGTATCTGAAGCGTAAAAAGTGAAAATATCATGATTTTATACCGACGGATTCGTGACTCACCACCATTTGAGCTTCCAAAAGTCACATTCTGACAAAACTAATATACGTCTCCCTAGGTGGAATTGATAGAGGACCCAGATGGGCATATTTTGAGCCCGGAAAGAGCAGTCGGTCTCTCCTTATAAAGGAGATATGGCCCAAAAACCAAAAAAATTGGTCGTGAAATCAAGCTTGCGGAGCGATCTAGTTCGATCGGAATGGGTCATTTTTCGTTTTTGGGCATGCCTGGTACACTGCAAAAGACATTTCGAGTCTAGCTTGTCGCGTTCAAAAAATATGATTTTTCGATTTTTCAACTTTGTGACGTCATAATTTACCATTAACAACCGATATGAGGACCCAACTTGCACTAAGTGTTACATTGGGCCAAGGGGTATGTGTGAACAACATATGGGCCTGGGGTTCTCATTCCGGGGAGACGCGTCCTGGGGGTGGTCGAAAATTACCGATCCGCTCTCTTAATAGCTGTTCTTTATATCCATGAGATTCAGTACATCCTTTTCATTGTGCATCGACGCTAGGCCTAATTGTTCCAGTGCGCTTGGACGTAGATGTTTCTTTCCTACATTGTTTCGAATGCGTTGAATTTGTAATCCGCTTAACCGTTTCGGAATTTGGAAAGGGATTTTATTGCATCCTGTGAACCGTGGCCTTCCCATTCACCAGCCTATCCAAATAGTCTGGAACGTGCTATCTTGTTCAACTGTCTAACCTCTCTCGCGTCTCTGTTGAGCATGTTGCTATCTCTAACTTGAGTGATCAAACGGTATGAGAGAGTCGCTCTGTTGATCTTTCTCTTGAGCACAGTTCTCTGTTACTCTGGCTGGTAAGTCTCTCAAATCGACACGCTATCTCTGCCGTCCATTGCAACAAGTTTCTCTCGGAAAACCTCCCAATGTTCACGTTCTTTATCTTTTCCTGGAAAAGATGGCTTGAAGAATCTGGCATCACTCTGTTATTTCTCGATTCTTTCGTCACTATTGCTATAAGCCAAAATTTGCACGTTCCGTGGCTCAGAAAAGCACGAACCATTACCAAATAATCATAAGAATCTCAGGAATTGCCATTATATAGATCTATTTTGTTCTCATTCTGTTAGAATCCCAGGGACATTGCAATGAGTTCTCTAGAATAACCGGAATGGCAATTATAGGGCTCTTCCATGTTCTCATTCTGTTCTATTGCTGAATAATCTTCAATGGAATATGCACGTTCCATTATAGAATCTCAGGAACCATAACCAAAGAACCATAAGAATCTCTGGAATCCCATTACAGGGATCTTCCTTGTTCTCATTCTGTTCTATTGCTGAATAATCCACACATTCCATCTCATCATCGCTCTAATTCCTCTGCGTAATCCAATCGTCTGCGTCCCCTTTCGCCTCCTTTTCCCAGCCCCTCTCGCCGACTCCCCGGCTCTGACTCTCTCCATTCGGCAAGCTCTCTCGTCGCTCTGATCACTCGTAGAACTCGTTCATCTGTCTGACTCTCTCAATTTTACATGGTATATAGAACTAGAGACGTCTGAGGCTGACTCTCTTCAACCCGCATGTTCTTTACGCGAGCAGACGGTGCGAGAGGCCATTCCTAATAGAGAAATATGCGTGCTCTCTAGCCGATCAGACTGTGCGAGATACTACGCATAATAGTCTCACCACGTCCGTGTCCGTTGATTAGATTCGCGTCAGCCGTCCTCTTCCCATTGAGTGCAGCCGATTACTGGCGACTATAATAACGCTCGCACGCCCTTTTTTCTCGGAAAATCCCAGTATTGACGTAGAATGTCATGAGATATGGAGCGGACTCTCTTCATATCACTTGATCTATCGCACCGTCTGACCGACTAGAGAGCGTATTGAGCGTGAGAACCTTGATAGGCGATCATCTTTCGTACGAAGGTATTTCGACCCCAGGAAATGAGCAGGAAATATCTTGTGCAGAAAAGGTTATTACGATGAAGTAGGGAAGTCATATTCACTTGGAAGGGCACTTTGGTGCCCGTATTAAAAGGGGCTGGCCAGTCAGAAGTTTTCTCATTTTTTGGCCTGGCCTATTTGGATGAATGCTGAATTCTCTAGCTATTATCGAACTCTTTGGCTAGACAATCCCCGTCATTTTATTCACGACCACATTGTTGCTTGTGCCTTGTATCTCATTGGCTTGTCTTAGATATCACACGTTTTGGCTAGGAACAGTTAGTGATCATGCAAAGGGAGAGAGTCGGTCTGTTTTCCCATTCCTGTATCCTGCGCGTGTGCTTGAGAGAGAGACTCTCTCTCACGAGCGCTAATTAGCTAGATGCTGGTATTTCACCGCGGCTGCGCACAGTATCGAATCCTTGTGTTGTTGCTTCTTCTAATACATCCAATATACCAGAAATAAACTGATATTTTTCGTACATTTCCTGATATTATCGCCCATCTCCGAGTATTTCTAGCTTTTTGTGTTGTTGCTTCAACTGCTGTTTTGCATTACACGTTATTTCATAATACAATACTTTTATCGCTGCATATCCACACCTTTTTGCTCTTGTATTGATGCTTCTTCGTGTATTTTTCTGCTTGCGTCCATTCGCACTGTTTCTTAATTTCTCTTCTGCAGAATTATCCGCGAGAAGCGCAGCCGTCTTTAGAAAGCCGCTAATTAGGTAATCTGATCTGCAGATTTTATGCAGCGCAAATTCTGCAGCGCACGAGTTATGAATATGGAGGATTCGGTAATGAATCGGAAATGGGATTCAGCTGGGTTGATTCGGAGAAAGTGTTGAGCTGCTTTCACCTGTCTCGGCACCAATTTCCTGTTGAAATTTTTCCAATTTCTTGAATTTCTCTCACTTATCACACCTGCTTATCACTACGATTATCTGCTTCTGATCGATTTAATCGATTGTTGCTTCTCTCGAGATCTTGAACAATGTCGATATTCCGATATGCTTCTCACTTCATGGTTTCCATTTCTTCCTTCCTCCTCCTCTCCTTTTCCAACTTTCCTTTCCTCCTCTCTTCGCACTTATTCCATTTCCGCCTCGCGTGCTTGAAAGATCGCTAGAAATTCATCCGCGCTCTCTCAATTTCAAATGCTCTCTCGCCTATTGGATGAAGCGATAGAGCATGCTTAATGAAGAGAAGAGAACATTGCTCGCCTCTTTCACGCCTGCTCCTCTCCAATTCACATGATATCTCGCTTCTGTCACCTCTCAGCCTTCCGAGATGGTTCTAAAAGCTGAATAATGCAGTCCCAAGCTTTCCGGTCGATAGTGCCGTGATGAATTGACGTCATCTCATCATATTACACTAATAACAAGGAAGCCCCCACGTGTGTTTGATGATCTCTCCAATGCTTCCAAGCCTTTTCTGCCTTGCCAAGCATCATTTTTCGTCATTTCGTTCACGCAGCGTTTTCATCCAGTGGTGTTTTTCGCACATTCTAGGAGCTTGATATGGGAATCTCTTTCCTCCCGCCGCTTTCTCCCCGCTTTTCTCCTCCTTCTTCGGTCTCTATCCATCCGCGCATTGCAGGTTTCCTCATCTACCTAATGCATATGACTGCGCCTCAGGCTTTTGATGTAAGGAGGCAGAGGCAATGGGAACTCTTTTAGCGCGATGAAAGAAGGCAGGGCTTCCGTTCTCCTCTCTTTATTGATTCGCTTTTTTCTTCATGGGAATCGCTCATGTCACTTGACTTATTCTAGTCTCACTTGTGTTAAATATTCAAAAGATTAATTCGTTCTGTTCGAAAAATGTCCAATTTAGTGAAGACCTTCTGATCTTTGTGATAACACAGCTTTCTATTATTAGTACTTGTAGTCCTCCTTTCGTTTTCGAAGTGATCACTGCCCCGAAAACTTCAAACTTCTTGTGATAGTCTTCAGTAGAATCTACTGAAGATTGCATCTTGCGTAGTGGCAAATTACAGCCTGTGAGCGTGTGCGCAGTACGCGAATAGAATCATCGCGAGTCCATGTCAGAGTGTGTGCGTAAACTGGGAAAGTGGCTTAATATCTGTCCTCCTTGTGTACCTATAGCTTCGCATCAAGCTCTTCAAGGAATCACCGCGAGTTCATATCACAATGTGTACTCAAAAAGTATTAGTTGTATGATAGCAACTCTTATAATGCATATCTTCGCAAACAACTCTTCATTTTGTACGAGCAAAGTGCGTGAATAGAATCATTACATGCCAGTCTGATACACTCCTATACAATCCTTCACAACAACTTATATTTTGCACAATACAATGCGTGAATAGAATCATCTCTAGATCGTTGTGGGCGAACACTTTTATGGCCTGGCCGTTTACCTCCATACATTCAACCCTTTATCAATGCGGGCGTAGATAGTTTGCCAAGTATTCGGAGCATAAATCTGATCACATTCAACCTCTGCACAACAATTTTTCCCGCCTGCGTTGTTGATTAGCTCTCATCTATCCTCGTGTCCATCCCTCAGCCTCCATCGTAGTCGTATTCCCTTTCTTCGAAAATCAAAACGTAATACTTGCCCTCGTGTATCAAGCAATTTATTGTAGCCGCGGTTACTTCTCTCTTTGATTTTTGATCAGCTAATATTGCTTTCTAATCTATCTGTCTCGCCTCCACAATACTTGCACTAATATCCACAAGTACTTGACTTTCAATGATCTTGTTGTCTATGTCTCAGCTTTGTTGACTGGAGAAAGATCATTTGCAATGCAACTATTGCCACTTTTCTTGAAATTTCTGTCTGTATTTCAAATTCATTCACAAGTTAGACATCGCATGTGCAGAATCTTGTAGAATCTAGCCATTGCTCACACAAGTTCTCACCTTTTTTCTCCCCGGTTCTGATTCCGCCTCTCCCTCTCTTCTCTTCTCCTCTCGACAGCAGTAGTATCTTATTTCACCCCGTGCTCCTACTCTACTCTGTAAATGTTGGAGTGAGTAGGTAAATCTCTTTATTTTCCCCCCGTCTTCCATCCCCATTCATCGACTCGCTCGCTCCCGTATTAGGTATGCATCTTCTCAATCCTCGTAGCTTCTCGCTTTTCACTCCAATAAGCGCCGCGCTCATCTCGGATTTATATGCTCACACATTCGAGAATCTTCTCAATTTCTCGTTTGCCCAGTCTCAACTTTCCCCACCCAATGCGCTCCAAAGCCCCTTGTTTTCCAAGTTGTTTGCCCCAAAGTATGGCAACAACTTACCTGCTTTCTTCAGGAGTGTGCTGAGTTCCGCGCGTGGGTTTAGGCAAGTAGAAAGGGAGAGAAATTCGAGAAAGGACAGGTGCGAATTGTAATTGAATTTTGTAGCGAGGAAAGAGAGCTGGGTTGAAGCGAGAAGCGCGATTCAAAATCTGAAATTTAAGAAGTGGAAAGACTGCTAATTAGTGTCGACGACGTAGTCTCGAGTGGTTAATGCGCGCTGAGTGGGTGATAGAAGGCAGATTTGAAGAGATAAGTCTTATCAGTGGCTAGAATCTCAGGGAAACCTCTGTAATTGCGGTCGAGAGAAAGAGATAGAGCGCAATTACGTAGATTCCGGGCCGATTAATGTGGGGAGTCCAGATTATGTCCTCATTTCACGCGCTGTTTCGTTTCTCTGACCAGGCAGGGAGCATGAGGGTTCCAAAGCCCCTGAATCGAGCCTGATGAAGACGATACACTGCAAGATTATCCGCGCGCGCAATCAGGATGATTGCTTTGAGAGAAAAAGGGTTCCGGGTGAGAAGTGATTTCTGGAACTCTATCCATGAAACAAACTAAAAAATTATCGATTGTGTCCTTTTATGCATCTGCTTCAGCACAAGAGATGGCTTTTCGTCGTTAGGGACACTTGATGAATCCCGTAGACTCGATACTGACAGCTTTTGCCTGATGCTTGATGCATTTCGGTCGGAAGCGAACATCTCCCGCGGTCTTTCATCGACTAATCCTTCCTTGTTTATTTGGCGGAAATTTGGCGCGCATCTTACACGACAAATACGTTTCGTCATCGCTACCATTCATGCATTGATAGAGAAAGGCGCGCGCATTGAATCATCAATCGGGAGAGAAACAACAGCTTCCTTTCCTTCTTCATGATTCCGAATCAGTACACAATACGCTTCCTCTACGATTGTAGCTTGAGATTGTATATAGCTTCATGCCTATTGACGTAGATGAAAATCCTTTTTCTTTTCCAGTTTTGCTTCCTCTGAACTGCGCATCCCCTAATTTAGATGTCTCGAAGTTTTCCTGTTGCTTTCTGGTTACTGATAGACGTGAAAGTCTTTCCATCCGTCTTCCCCCCTGTTTCATACCCAAGAATTGCATATGTGTGACTTGCTGTCGGTCGTGGCTATCCTGCTTGCTTGATCCCATGTCATCCACTTGCTCAGATTCCTTCTACATACCTAGTATAACTGTTCTGTCTGAGATTGAATGCGTGCTCTTTACTAACATTCCTTCATTTATCCCTTCAACAGAGCGCACACCTCTTACCATGCCTGACATGCTTCTTTATGAAATTCTCATCGAGTTATAATTGCCTGTCGTGTGTTGCTAACATGACCTCTCGCCTTCAGCATTCCTCCTCAACTGGGTCGGCCTTATCCTATGTATGATCCATTCTGAGGCATGAAATGTTATTTTTCCGAGTTATGATTGATTGATTGCTGTCCGTTGCAAACACCTTTCTTACTGCTTGCCTTCAGCATTCCCCCTCAACTGGGTCGCGCCTCCACCTCGTTCTCATCACGAGCACAAGCAGAGCTGGACGCTCCTGCCACTCCCTCGCCAGCCACGCTGTTCGCCGCGCCGCTCGCCCCTCCCGACTCGTCTCCGTTTTCGCCGCCGCAAGGTCCGGAATCCTTGTTCTTGATCCTCCCCGACGCCGTCCGACCGGTCATTTTCGAAAATCGGTTCATTGTGCTCCATACCAAGCTTTCGGGCGGTTTTGTGATGAGTGCACGAACTGATTTTCGAAATTGACCGGTGGAATTACTGTGGATAACGATGGATCGCAAACTGACTGTCCTCCGTGTGCAGGACTGGGTGACGCGGACGGCGCGCCCTCGTCCGCATCGTCATCGTCGTCCTCGGAGTCTCCCGGAGGCGGCCTCCTTCCGCCGCCCTCAACGATGACGACGTCGTCGGCCCCGCGCGGGCTGGGCATGATGGGCATGGCTGGAGGATACGCGGATAGTTTGAAGATACTGTTCAGCAAGGTGTGTGATGGATGGCGTGCTTGTGTTGCTAACAATACCAGTTGGAGAAGATGAAATGTGTATTCTTAACCAGAATCAAGGGGTTTATCTTGCTGGGATACGCATATAAGGCTGGGTACCAATATTACGTTTTGGGAAAATGGCAATGAGAAAAAATAAATAAAATCTTGAGATCCGATTGCTCATGAATTGTTTGCAAGGGACAATTATATGAGCAATAAAAGGTAATTTGTAACAGTAAGAAGTGGTAATTACTTGCTGCAGGCACTGTTGCTAGGGTGATACTAGTGACATTTTGAATGAAAAAATGGAAAAACGAGCAAAGATCAAAGGCGGCATAAAATAATTTAATTAAATAATAATCCGAATTGTAGCCATCGGGTCACGAGGAGGTCCTTTCGGAGGATGAAGCGAGGAGGCGGAGAGAACAGCTGAATCGAAGGCCTAGCTACCGGTTAGTCGAGTAAATATTGGGAATATATGGAGATGAAAACATTTGGATAGGCGGGTGTGAGGGCCACAGATGAATAGCCGGTTAGCCGAAATTTCGAAAAGAAGACAAAAAGAGGGGTTAAAAGAGATTTAGAGATCATGGGACATACATACCTAAACGGCGGATCTTCCGGGAAGTGGAGGAAGGCCAATGGTATAGGGGCCACCACGTGATATGCAAATCATGGAAATATGGTTCATGAACTATTCCAATTTATTGTTCGGGAGTACAGAATCATTTTTTGTGAAGGGATGACCCACTCAATATTTTTAGTTTTTGAGAAAATCGCAATTTTATGAAAACTTGCTTTCCAAAAACGAGAGTCGAAAAGCTTTGGAGCCCTCTAAAATTCCTTACCGAAGAGGGCCGCGACTTTTGAAAGTTTCCAGTGATAGAATAGGGTTAGGAGAGTAACATATCCAAAAATTAGCCAATTCTATAGGCGTCCACGTTTTTTATAAGAGATCAAAGATCGTCTCCGCGGTCAAATTTTGAGTTTACATAAATTCCTTGGACGCCTATAGAATTGGCTGATTTTTGGATATGTTATGCCCGGAACCCTAGTTTATCACTGGGAAGTGTCAAAAGTCGCGGCCCTCTCATTTTTCGAAATCTAGAGCGCTTCAAACTACGAATTCCCAAAAAATCGAGTAATTTTTGTGACATTTTCGTGCATAAAAAACGTGGACGCCTATAGATTCTTCTGAATTTTGGAGCAAAGTTAGCTGATATGATGTACTAAGGGCCTGTGAAATCAGAATCCGCGGCCTTTGCTTCTAATTCGCGCTAATCAACATTGCGCGCACGCAAAATGATGAAAAGGGATGGTGGTCCCTACCAATGGTATTCGAAAAGTTTAGCTCATGATATCGGGAACATTTTATCCTGTCCAAACGCTGGGTTATCTCTGAGATTATTCTTAGTTTGCAGAAAATGAAAAAAGCTATTAGTTCAGGGTTCTGGCACGTGAAAAGGGTTGTACCTGTATCTTGTGTTCTCTGGAAAAGCAAACTCTTTGTTGTGGCGTGAAAGTATCTCAATTGTATACATCGTGTTGTGGTTTGAGTACAACTTGGATTGTTATCAAGAATGTGTTGTAGTTTCAGCAGTATTGGATGTTGTTGACTCGCGATAGTACCTCCCCCCCACATTTCCTTAATCATGGATCACTGGACCTACATCAAACTCAGCCCAAAGTCAGATTTAAGAAATATTATTGACTCAGAAGTCCCTGTCGGAATCTGAGTGCTTATCGTCAGATGACGGGTTGATTTCCGTCCATTATTCCAAGAGATTCGGCTTAGGACGTGCCGATTCTCTGAGTGTGGTGTAGTGGCCTATGCGTAATTGAAAAGAAGCCTGTTCTCGTGTAGGGATTATCGAGATTATTGGCCGAGTGCACCCACCGCTTATTGCCATTATTTTAATATCCCCCAATATTGGCTCGCACTCGCTCGGTTTTGATGATCAGGGAAGCCTGATCGGCAACAGATTCACATTACCGTGTTTTCGTTGACTGCCTCCCACGGCTGCTAATGAGAATATGTGCAACAGTGATCGCATTAGATGCCGCTCAATGTTCAACAGTAGTGTTCCGCAAGTGAAACACAGAGGAAACGTGACTGATGGTCTGATTGGATTAGAGAAGCGTTTCTTCTAACTTATAATTGAGTTTTAGAGAAACACCTAACAATGAACAACTATGGGAAACGTTTCCCTCGAGAAACGTTTCAAATGGGAAACGTTTCATTTGCGGAACCCTATTCAACAGATCTCTGCATCGAATAGGCAATTAACCTGTGTTCTTTCTTCTCATCAAGTGCAGCCGCTGAATCTACTCTGATTTCCCACGAACTGATAACTCGTGATTACTAGACGCGGTGATAAACAGCGAGGGTGGGGATACGCTTGGGTGAGCAGAGATCATCGGCGAGGGAGGGATTCTCATCCCCACCTCCTATTTCACATTCTCTGATTCTCCCTGAATGCACCCGCACATCTGTATGTGTATGTTATGTGTGTTTCTTTTCACCTTTTATCAAGTCAATAGGTTTCGAATCCTCACTCATAGCTTCATCCATGTTTCCACTTCTTTCCACCGTTCATCGCTAGGTTTCGCAGGAAGCCTCATCACTCATAGGTTCGAGAAGTCGGAAATTGGTTTACCGAGAGTGGCGTGGGAGATGCAGATACACGCGATAGGAAATAGAAAAAGTTTCCGTATGATCCCTGCCTCCTCCCTCGCGTGAATCCACAGTATACACATAACTGCTCTGATTGGTTAGGATCTAGGTTGGTGTATCTTGAAAATCCTACCTGAAAGCTCTACACTACATGGATTGGTGACTTTGAAGACCTCCTCTAAGAATAATACTTACTCCTCCTCACGCAAATCCACAGTATACACAGGCTATGAGTCTAGGTTGGTGTCACTTCATATTCTGCTGTCTTGTGTAACGGTCACTGTACTTCCCAGAGATCAGTCCAATTAATCTCCTGCCTAGCAACTTCACAATAGTCTTACGATGTTACGGTCTTAGGGCATTCTTCCGAACCGCTCGCCTGTTTTTATGAGCCTTGATGGTTCTCGAGAACTGCAGTTTGTCAGATCGTTGATTCCTTCACTTCTTTCCTGTGTCTGGCTCTGACTCCTACCTTTTGCGTGGTCTCTAGCCAGTAATCGTGTATACTAGTCCGACTCCAACCGTTCGCTATGTTCTCTAGTCGATCTTGCCGTGTCTCGGGGCGCCGGTAGGACTCTTGGCTTTCCATGATATCTGGCTAGTTAGACACAGCGAGACAGCGTTCGCCTCCCTGCCTCCCGTCTCACGTACAAAACATGCCTGAGCGAGAGGGTGGAGTACAGGTACCTGAGGGCAGCCAAGGAAAAACACGGTTGAGGAAAGTGATGAAGGGGACTCTCCTTACTAACATTGTCTCTCGCTCCGTCTGACTAGAGGAATGGATGCCTTCCGTCCTCAGTCAGTCTTCTCCGTTTCCGCAAACCGGATGTTTTCGATGCCGAAACTAGAGAAATTGTGAGGGTGGAGATTAGGCAAAAAGGCAGGAAACGTTTGCAGAGCGCCTCACGCGATCCGTCAAGTATTGTAGCCTGCTGAGCTCTGGTAATTGGAATTTTTTTCTTTTTCAACGCTGTTCGCTTGTGATATAGGCGTCAATCAACAATAGTACACGTAGTGGCTACGGTAGGGCGCCCATTGGTTGCGACAATATTTGTCTCTGGTAATAATGCTTGTCCACCGGTACCGTCCCGTGATACCCAGTCTGGAAGCCGCCCTTACTATTACGATCTACGATTTTACCACATTTATCAAGAGGTCAGGCATTCCGAGTTTTTGTCCTCGCGCCGTTGAGAAAGTCTGTCAGTCTTCTCCGTTATAAGGTTCCCAGTAAATTACCTTATAAATATCCAAACACGCAGTGTCCGAAGCTACCAGAGCTCATAACTTGTGAGACACTTCTACCTTACTTGTGTGTGTCCGAGTGTGCGCGAAGTGATGGGTGCTCTTCGTGAATTATTGATGGCCGGTGATGACTCGGCCTCTTTCCCTCTCCTTCTCATGCCCAAGAGAAAACACTTGGCAACCCGCAAGCTTGGGAAAAAGGCGAAGGAGGAGGAGAATCTTCTTGAACCCATTTCGTCCCGGACAAAATGGGTTTTGCCAATCGTTCTTGCCCAACGGTTTTTCCTAGAGTGTGAGGGACCTCATGCAGCAGTGTTACTCGCACCTGGGAGGCACAAATCTCGCAGGGTTTCGCATGTCACCAGAATCTTGCACCTCTTCTCGTTGTTCTTGTTCTAGGTACAAACTCTATGCCGCTGTCACTTTCATGGCCTCAATTGCGGCTCAAATCCCGGCCTATTACACTAGTTCTGCAGCCTCGGACCGATTGGGTCCACATTCTGACAATCCCACTCCACGGGTCTATGCACACACTCTTGCTATCCACTTTCAAAGTGTACCTATCAGACATAATGATTGAGAGTGCGGGACGGAGAGAGAGACCGGATTCTACATTCTGACAGCCCCCACTCGCGAAACCACGGGTCGTGCAGATAATCATCGTTTTCCGCACTGCGTGTGTCTGAAAAAGCGACGGAATGAGTCGCTTTTTCGTCTGACTCTCTCCATTCTCCCTGCTCTCTCCCCTTCTCTAACCGGGCCATTGGCGGACGGAAGCCGACATCCTGGCCCGCCACTGTGTCCTTCTTTCCTTCTGGGAACTTATCTAGTTCTCAAACCGGAAGCCGGCGCTCACAAGAGTATCCACACACTTCAATCGCCTCACTGTTTGTAGTACTCTTTAATCGGATAGAGAAGCGAGAAAGCATGCCTAATGCAACGTTCTTAGAAAGTCTATTGGTCGAGAGACCGTGTTAACGTAGGAGAGGAGAGGCTTGTGTTGCCCCGAGGCAGTGCATGCGGTTGAGTGACCTTTCGAATGTATTCTCGATGTTGCGAGAGGTCAGAGATTGCGCCAAGTCAGCCTGAAGTAACACCGTTCTTAGAACAAGTATGAATTGCATGTTTTCGCTCCTACATATTTTCAACATTCCATTATTGTATTGTGATCTGTGCTACTTCCTGCTTGATGATTACTATGATAGAGAGAGAGACATGATAGAGCGATACATCTCTCCCCTCTTCTTTTTTTCTTAGAAGATAGAGGTTGGGTGGTGATGAGTCGTTGGTTGGCAAGGGAGAGCGAGGGTGGGAGCGGGGAGAGCGGGAGGAAGGGGGAGGAGCGATGCCTAGATGGCTCGCTTCCTAACGGCTGTTTTTCATATGGGAGAGTTTCATCGTTAGCTCCAGACCGCCCTTCCTACTTATATGCCGCAGTCTGTCACAGTATGTCACAGTCTGCGCTTATTTCTGTGCGATGTTTTCATCGAGAGAGGTATTTTGATCCACTTCCTGATTACCGGTCTCACTACTTCTACCGTATACGCCCTATCAAGAGCAGACGGCGGCTCCATTCTCGGCAATTAGCGTATTTGTGCGCGCGTGTTTTTTCATTCTCCGATTTCTGATCGCTGATGTCCTGGCGGCGAGGGTGGCAGCGAGTAAAAGCGGCTGCCTCAAGGACATTATTAATATTTGGATCCCAGTCTTAGACTCTCTCCGAGTATCACGATCTCTAGTGCCGTCTTCCCGGTGATCGCTCGGCCGTTCCAAGTATTGTTTATCGCCGCCGGTTGTCCAGGCTCTAGAACTGAGCCTGCCTCTCTCTTGTTGATCTATAGCAGCGGCAGTGCTACAATTTCGCTGGCTAGGCTAGAGCTCAGGAGTCGGGCTCGCGGACGAAAGTGCACGTCCATACAAGATCCCTATTCTCTATCACTCTATGCCTTCCTCCACCACACCAACCACCGACCTTTACGCGATAATAATGCCACTGCCAATATGCCAAATTCGTAGTGGCCTTTTCCTCTGATCACCGAGCGGCATCAGTAGCGCTTAGAAGCCGTAGGGAAGCTTTCGAGAGGCTTTCGAGAAGGCGGTGGTGAGACCGACGCGAATGTGTACGTATGTGGATACTATTTTACCGAGGAGGATTACCTATCTGCGTCTGGGGGCCTGTTGACGGGGAGCTTACTCAGCACTCTGCGTTGATTTGAGCGCGTCAGGTGGAACTATTTTCGAAAGCCCTGCCTCTCGATAGATGTCGCTTCTTTCAGTAGATGAGTGTAGATCGGGCTACGGTATATTGTTGCCATTCATTCTGGTTGTATCATGTGCTGTTTTGCAATCATTTTCAAGTAGAAGGCTGAGAGAATCTCATGATTCCCATTTCCCTGTATGAGAAGGAGATAATGAGGCGAGGGTGGAGATCAAACCTTCCTCGTTAGTCTCATGAGTGCCAATTAGTCTCGTGAGTGCACTGTTTTCTTTCTACTTTGATAAGGGCATAACATCTCAGAAGCTGTGTCTGACTCAGTCTCTCGGGCTAGACAGGATGAGAGAAGGTGTGATATTGAGAGAGACGAGTACATCTGTGAGGGTGGGGGCGTGTGATCTTTTCCTCCTTCAAACACATGATATTAGAAGATTAGTCTTGAATCAAGACTTTTGATCAAACGAGATTCACAATCGTCTACATTTCTAGTAAAAGGGATTCATCCTAACCACGTTGACGTGCTAATATGAAGCCCCCACAAAGCCAATCGACGATGTCATCCGATGCTTCATTGTGACCAGAACCTTGCTCACGGCAATGTTTCTTTCGAATCACACCTGCCCGCAAATAGGTAATTTACGGGTAATCGGCTCAGAAACATCGGGCTATCAGTGGAACTGCATCAGTCGTTGAAGTAGTATCTGGCGTAGTAAAACTGGGATTCAGTCGACCACGTTGACGTGCTAATGAAGAAGCCCCCTGCCCGCTAAGCCAATTGGCGATGTCATGTAATCTGATGCCGCCAGCATTGGTCTCTCATCATTCCTGCTTCCTGTCTGTTGAAGTGCTAGATTTCGGCGCGTACCTTTATAGCTCAATCGCGCTCGTTCGAACAGTAGTTCATGTCCAACCTGCCGTCAGTGGGTGAGTTACGGGTAATCGACGCAGAAACACCGGTCTGTATTGTGTTCTAGATCACATGGCGCTTTTGTAGTCTGGGCGGTTCATCGTGGTCCGCCGTTTCGGTGGCCACATTGGGCAATCGACGTTGATGCGACCATGGAGACAGCGTGAGTTATTGGTCTGCCAAGATATGCGTGCCGTTCATCGAATCTACAGATTGTTTATTCCGGTCCTCTCTTTGACAAATTGAAACGGAAGGCACTTCCTGATCCCCTTGAGATGCGTCCATGGTAGGGATGGCCTGGCAAGAAATGACTCTCCTCATTCTCCACGCTCTCTCGCCTCTCTGACCGGTGAGAGAGTACGCAAAATGAAGAGACGATTTCGTGCGAAGCTATCCCTAGTCCATGGTGACAGTTTGCCCGAAATATTAGCCGGCAACGACACGTAGGCAGTTCCTAGCCAAACAATCAAATGGGCGTACGGCGTGATTTATTGCTTATTGGGCCCCTTTGGGCACTTCCTGCTCCCTCGTTTCGGTGCACTCATCTACGTAGCGAGATGCGCGCCCATGGCGACCGTGTGCCTGAAACGGAGTCTTTGAGTGAGGTTGAGTGAGGGTGGATGGCATCTTAGAAACAGCCTCTCTCTCTCCATAAAGACACTCCACCCTCGCTCGAGAATAGAGTGCGAAATACGGGTAAATCTCTTCATTTTGCGCGCTCTCTCGCCCGGTAGACCGGTGAGAGAGTGCGCGGAATGAAGAGACGATTACCCGTATTTCGCACTCTACTCGAGAATAACAACGCACTCTCCATTGGGCCCATTCTCTTGTTTCTCTAGCGGCTGGACTAGGGAGACATCTAAGCATTCGCTTACAAGGGGCTGAATGGATTCCCGCCCAGTCCACTTTCTGGGCACTTTTCGCCCGCCTTCTCTCTTCATTCATTCCTCTCTATTTGAGAAGAAACGCTCGCCCGTCTGACTGACGAGAGAGCAAGAGGAATGAAGAGGGCATATCCCCCACCCTCGCCGCGTGATCTACCCCTGCTGCTTCCGCCTCAACATTGACGCCGTCTGACTCTCTCCATTTACCATGCTCTCTCTCGTTTTCTTACAAAGAGTTTCTTCATTCCACAACTTTCTTTGCGTGATTAAGACGCTTTTGAGCCCCACTCGGCACTTTTTGCTTCGTCTAGCGCACTCCAAGTGTTCATCTGCCTAATTTGCTGAGCAGATTCAGCGAAACGCCCAGACGGTGATATAATTTGGTCGAGCGGAATGAAAATGTGCAGCAATGTTCTGGTTCTCGCTATTCCATGTCATCCCTTGCGCCTTATATGAGTCGAGCAATTACTTGAGCGCGCCAGCCTTCGGTGTAGTAGCGCCGCAGAGTAATTACCTAGGCCCAAGGCGCGATCTATCAACTAATACCGGCTCAGATCTACGTTACTCGATTACATGTCTTTATGGAACGTGCCTATCCGAGATGTAGTGATCAGCCTACAAATAAGTGTTGCTAGAAGAAATTTTGTAGCAGAAAAACCGCTTCCGCAATTCGCGTTGAGTGATCTATCGCCATTCCCCCACTACCTTATAATCGGAAAGGCAGAAGTGTTTTTCGCCGAAGCAACTCACACGGGCCGTAGCAGTTGCGCTGATTGCTACATGCACATCAGCGTGTGATTTGCGGGTCCCGCTTCCAATTCTAGGAAGTCAGACGGTGCTAGAGAGCACGGGATATTGAGAGAACCGAATCAAGAAGGGCTCAGCGGAACCGCAAATTGGCCGGTACGATTGCGCGGCGTAGGAGAGCAAAGTGCTGCCTGTGGAATTAGTAGGCGGTTATCATGGAGCTGACATTAGCGTATGATGTTTCCCGTGACTTGACTGATAGCGATTGGGTTGTACAGCAACTTGACACGATATACGCCGTGTCATTGGCGCAGAATAAAGGTTGATGTCGCAGTAGGTATCTTGACGCGCCAGATTCGCCATTTGCAGTTCCAGTGTCACTATTTGCCTGTGTGCATTGTTTGGTGTCAGCTTGGCGCGCCAGATTAGAAATTCGCATCATATGTGCCGTGATAAGATTGACTGGAGCGGGAGAGCGAAGATTGGGATCGGCACATATCTCGTTCGCCAGATCGCGAGAGAGCGTGCGAAATGGAGAGAGGTGATTCGGCGCGTCGCCATAAGTGTGTTAGCCTCGCTTATTCCACCTGCCGGCGAGTCCGTCTCTGCCGCCGCTGCTCAGTGATCGAATATGCAGGGAGAGAAGTGACGATACCCTTCCTTTCTCACTCTCTACTCTCGCTCAGTTTTACTTGTTGCCAAGGATCTAGAATCTCTCCTTTTTGGGCCCTGTTCACACAAGCTCTGTGTCCATCCGTTTGCGCATGTCTGACCCTCCTTCTGAGTTTAGAAACAATGTAGTTGTGAGTTGAGCTATCAAGCCCCGGTCTCGGGACTTCCTTTCTACTCCACTTCTTCCGTTTTCCAAGTTTATCCTCAAGTTTCAGGAGGGCCATGCGCTCCTCAGCTTCCGCCTGTTTTCCCGCCCTTCTCAAGCCTTTATTTCGGGCGCGGCGACGCACCCATTGACGTTTCCAGCCATATTTGCGCCCTTCTTAACTCCCTCGCAGTCCTTTTCCGGCCAGATTAAGCTAGAGAGCAAGGGAAAAGGAGAGAGCCAGACACTCCTCCTCCTTCTCCGTCTCCTCCCTCACAAGGCGGCGACGTGCTAATTCCCAATACGGAACTGGCGTGTGATTTCGCTTTTCTCGCCTCTTTGGAGATTGCTCGCAATTGCCTTATCTCTTCATTTTAGAAGATCATTTTCCTGTCAGAGAAGCGAGAGAGTGTGTGGAATGGAGAGAGCTGGACTCTTGCCGTTGATTCTCCCACATGCATCGCGTTGCTAAGTAAGAAGGAATAAAATCAGCTGCAGATTTCGGGTCGCCTCCATTCCATTTCCCACGATCTTTTGATTCTTGGGAGTAAATGACGACGACCCGAAATAGTGAATACGGGTCGCCTCATCTTGCACGATCTCTTGATTGAGGAGGCGCTGTGTAAAGTGACGGTGACCAGCATTTGTAAATCAGCTGCTGGTGTGCAGAGAAGCTTCCACTGCACACAATTTCAGCAATGCCAGTAGCGTTTTCTCGCTTATCTTGAAACACGTCCACTAATTGCAGCCGCCTGCCAAACACTTTTCGTACATGGAGTTAGCTGTCTGATCTGCATTCCGTGTCTGATCCATGTTCCCAGAGTCACGCCGTCTCCCGCCGCTGAGAATGTGTGTAGCAACGCGATAATCTCGATTTCTTCGTTGTTTATCACTTTTCACATTTCTTCCTGATTCCTGCCATAATCGCGACTACGGTTGTGTACATTTTTCTGCAATGTCGCGATAGAGGGGAAATTGGGAGTAGAAATAACTTACAACTGATGTTTCGGAAATACCGCTCACGCGTTTGGTTCCGGTGCGGGGCGAAGAGTTGGGATTGACTCTACTCGTTTTACCTTCTCTCTCGCCTTCCTCTCTTTCCGATCGGTCAAAGTGATGAATACTCCTCTATTCTTACTCCCCAAGTCTGGAGAGGAAGCACCTGTTGCTTCCTGTAGTTGTCCAGGTCCAGATTTAGCACTGTTTACTTCGTGATCGGCATCATTCGTGGAAACTCACGAAGCACTAGGCGGATTGAAATCTCATCATCACTTTGAAGATTGGTCTTCCATCCTTCAGGGTTTCTGCTCTTTCCTCTCTTTTCTTCTCCCGAGTCTGACGAGCTAGAGTCAATGGGAGAGAAGAGAGCGAGCTGCTGCTTCTCCCATTCAGAGGGAGCGGGAGTTGCACAGGCTTATTTGATATGCTGAGAGGGTGGTGGCAGGGACGATTGCCATTCATGACAGAGAGGTTTCTGGAAACTCCCCGAGGCAGACGGATGTATGGGGGTCTACGTGCCCTCTCGAGCGCGTTTGACTAGGGAAGGTGGTCTTTGGTCTCTCTTTACTCCATAATAGTCCAAGGGGTCAAAAGAGGCCTACGTGTACCTTCAATGACGACTCCTAGGTTGGGAGTTGAAGGTAAGAAGAGAAAGAGGAAACATAAGACTCTTTCTTCTATCGAGGCCTAGAGAGAATAGTGATCTTAGATCACCATAAGCTCCTGCGAGCCTCGCCTCATTTACTGATGACTCAGTCGGGATCTTAGATCATGAATCCCCTTTACTCTATTGTTTCCGACTCAGTGGTCATGATCTAAGATCATTCCAACCCCCTGTTCGAGAATGTGCAGAAAAGGTCCAACAAGTGGGCTGGCTATGTGTATCCCCCTAAGTGGGTTCCCCCTGCAGGAGATAGAGAGGGAGGAGGAGGAGGAGGAGGATGAAGGATGGCGATGACGTTGTCGAGGACTGTGTAAACAACGTCGACGACCTTCCGAAATGGTGAGAGATTAGGGGACTTGAGAGAGTCTTCGACGTTGAGGGCCATCTTCTCAGCTTTCCTTAGCTTCCGTCCCGACCTCCGAGACGTGAGAATCTGGAGTGAGTGGGTTCTCAAGGTACTCGCCGGAACATCTTGTACGGCTCAGATGAGTCAGAGAAGCAGCAAGCTTGACGGGGCATTCGACGTCGCCCTTTGTTTGAGCAGCCTGCGACCTTTAGACATTTCATTCCCAGCTTGGGGTCAAGTGTCGCTTCTGATGTCTGCTTCGGAAATGGGGCCTTTGGAGGTTGTACAATGTGCTTAGGCAATTCAGGAACACAAAACGGGCGGCTAATTGAATGAGCTACGGCGTGATGTGTGAATGAGCGAATGCGCTGGAATCCCATCTTCCGATTCGAAAGTGGATTCGGAAGAGGGGTGTCGATGTCAAGGCAAAGGCCACTGAACGAGCACAATGTGTTCTGGGCGCACGTCTTCAGTGTTTGCTCTTGGAATCTTCGAGCGCTGTCTAAGCTGCCGCTCATCTCTTGTCTGCCCTGCCCCCTTCTATACATACTAATAGCGGGGGATGTTAGACCCTCGGCAAACGTGCGAAACATGCAACACATGTGCTATTCATATTGGAAGTGGTGGTGAGCAAAGAGAGAGGGAGTGACGAGAAGTTTGCGAGTGTGTCTGAGGCAGGGAATTATGCATGAGAAGGTGCGTATCGCGCGACCCCCTCCCTGCAAGCGAGAGATGTTCCGAGAAGAGGGAGGGGAGTTAAGGCAAAGAGTCGAAGATGATTCTCCTAATGTAGGGAATTTCTGCGTATGGGCAATGAATGGTCAACTTGAATCGGAGCACAGTGTGGGATCCTCCCTGCAAGCGCGAGATGTTCCGAGAAGAGGGTGGTAAGCCGAAGATGATTCTCCCATGTCGTAGTCTCATGAAAGTATAGCATGCTAATTGAGGCGAGCGACGATCAATCTGAGAAAGTGGTCGTAGAGGGTGGTATGTCGAGAAGAATCTTTGCATGATCTCTAATAGGCTAGGGATGTTGAACCGGGAGAGCATGGATGTATCTTGAAGCGAGAAGGTAATTCCTAGAAGTAGTCTGGTTGGAAGCAAAGGAAGACTGAATATTGGTCGAGGAAGTAGCCTGCTAATGGAGATGAGGCACTCATTGAATCATCAATGAGTTGCCTTTGAATTGTCATTCCTAGAATAGGTTGGATGGTATGAGACTTCTCTTGAAGAAGTGAGATTAGACATTCTTGCCAACTCGCGTTGCTAATCTTTGACCCTCCCTTCCACTCTGGTGCCCGCTCCTAGAGTGAGGGAGGAAAGCGACGTTTCTGTGTGTATGTGTCTCATTCTACGAACCGCTGCAGGCTATTTCTCCTTCTTCTCCGTCTTTTCTGCCTTTTCTTCGAGCAGGAAGAGCGATAGAGCGTGCTCAATCGAGAGAGTCCTAAGAAAGGAGGCGAGAGGACATGTGCACATGCATGCCCCTCACTCGAGAATGTTGAGAGTGTGCGGAAAACATTTTCGGGCCCTGAGTCTCTCTCGTGAAGAGAGTCCTGGAGAAGAGGACAGAAAGAAGCGAGGGAGGAGGGAGGGGAGAAAGAGGTTGCGAGGACTGCTGGCAGCAGTGCACGTTGACTGGATGGAACGTTCTCCTCTATTTTTCATTTACTGCCGGCTAAGTTCTAGTGAAGCTTATCTGCACCTGAATCGGTCTCTTCTTCCCTCCCGAGCAAAGATCATGCAAAATGTTGACTGTTTGTGCTGCATGTCTGCTGTGATTGATCCAACGTGATGACTCGCCCGAATCCTGAGTGAGCGTATTCCTCATTCATGTCACGCCTTGACTCGAGTCTCCTTGAGTGATCTAATCTAGATTGAATCAACCCGTCTGCCCTGGGGAGTCTGACGCGAGATGTAATGCAAAAAAGTCGTCGTATTATTAGAGAATGATGTTTGTTGGTGGGCAAAAGTCGGTGTGCGCTTACACTACGATGAGGTGACTACAATGCAGAGATAATTAGAAAGAAGAAGAAGAAGAACTGCCTGCTCCCTCGAATGCATTACTAGGTCATGTTTATAGTTTGCCAAGTTAGAAATACTGCTTTGCTGTCATCATTCTGCGTTTTCTCTTCCGCTCATGAGGCCATGACTAGATCTGACTCTTGAAATCTCAATTTGCTAATCGTTACACCTTCCCAAACGCCCGCACAACATACACGGGCGCATTTTTAAACGGCGTGACTCATTGTGGAAGTTTCCCTAGAAGCTTGAGGAGTAATTCCGAGGGTGTGGGATACAGGGGCGGCAGATGATTCAAATTCAGCTCAAAGTGATTGTAAAAGCAGATTTGGGGGTTGCCATTTCAAATTCACCTGCCCTAGAGAAGGTTATTTTCGACTTGCTTCTCATCTTAAGTAGTATTCGAATAGAATCAGAAGCCATTACCCTTTTCTTCGTCTTCTTGCCTCCCACTCTGGTGCGTCTAAAAAGATTCATCAAACGGCGCTCGCTTGTAAATTAGGTCTGAGCACTTTCTCGAGAAGAAGGGCTGTCTAGTCACCGGTTTTTCCCAGCTTTTACGCCAATTGTGGCGTCGTGAGAGACTTTTCGGGGAAAATTATAGGAGTTCGACTAGGTCAGTTCTAGCGAAATAGCAGGCCAATTTGAGAGGGCTACAACGTGCGATTCCCTTGCTAGGTTGCGAGGGAGGAGATGGAGAAAAAGGGGGCTTGACACGTCCCTCCCCTCTCTCCATTGCTCGCGTTTACCCGAGCTATGTATGTAGAATCTCGCTCTAGAATCCCTTTGGATATATCACATGAATCAGATTCCCTCCTCTCTCGCTGCCTCTGCCTCCCCCTCCTTCCCGTCCCTCCCTCTCTCTTGCGTCGCTTAAATGAGACAGCAGCAGAAGAGTCGCAGTGTGTGTGCACTTGCATTTACAATTAGGCATTCCTGCGCGCATGTTTTCCGCCGGGTTTCGAATTTCTCGTTCCGCGTGTTTCTTCCGTGTCGGGACAAATGATATCCAATTCCTCAAGCGCAAGGTCAAGAGCATTCAACTTGTTTTCGCGGGAACGTCTAGATGATTTCAGTTGAACTTTGGTGACGCTTTAACGGTGGCTGTAAGCAAACTTTGGTAATGAGAGCTCTCTGAAATGGCAGAGAAGATCAGCCAAACCGCCTGATCTTTGCGGCCTTTTTCTCATCGTGACTTTAAGGCTTAGGGCTTCGCTCGATTTCGCTGATTTGTGAGCTGTTATCCTCCTCCCTCGCTCCACCTTCTCACTTCGCATGAGATCTCCATCGCTTCAGTGAGGCATCGAGATCCTCTCTCCATTTCTCCTGCTCCCTCTCTCTGTCCACTCGGGATTCCGATGTAACCATGCAAGATTCATTCGAGAATTGCATAGTGGATTCATTTCACCTGCTCCATGAGCTGTGAGAATGAGAGGGTGGGAGCAAGCGAGATGGAGAACCAGAAGATTGCATTGCTTCGCATATCCGCCTTTTCATACCGTATGCTTTCCCTATCATTCTCATATCCAGTCTAGCCATTCATTGAAGTGTAGTTAGAAACCGAAGAACTTACGAAGAGTCCATCCTCAAAGATGACAGCTATTCCGGTCTATATCTATTCGTATCCTACGTCCGCGTCTCCTTTACCCGTCGCGATCGAAAATCTACCCTGTCCCTGGAGAGCTAAGGCTGACTGCACAGTGCGTGGCGTTCTACCCAAGAGTTGTATTCTCTGATTATGTGGTCTGACAACTGCTTTAATCGTTTGCATAGTTCCCTGTTAGAGATCGATCATCTTTCAATCTCCGGGGACCCAGCGAATGATTGTGAATGGAATGAGCGAGGCATGTTCGAGAATCTTCCGATCCCCATGAGATATGAAAGCGAAAATGGCTGATGCGCATACAGTGCGTAGAGCCGTCTCTGTCCCGCTCTATAGGCCATATTATTCGTATTATCTTTTATATTATCACTGTTGATCAGCTACTGCGCCGTATAGGTCGGCGGCGCCATGTCATCGGGTGACATTGTCTACTTGAAGTTCGGGTATTTGTTCGCGCACCCGACGACCATGAATGTGTTTACCTTCACACTATCTCGTTAGGTCGCTCGTAGGTCGCGACATAGTTAGTGTGCGGATCTCCCCCAGTCGTTCGATCATTCCGGCTCCTAATAACGTTGTTCACCCTAAGGCGACGAACGAAGTGAAACGGAGAAGCCGCGATCAGTATTTATGCATCTAGCTGCAGAAGCCGAGGCACTCTAACCTAATCAAACACCTTATCGGGGCAGTCTTTTCCCGGATTTACATATCCTACCCGCTGAGCGCCCAGGTTTACCGCTATTAGCACTGGCTGTTCCGCTTTGCCAATGTTCTCGCTATCTCCCCCATCTGACTTGTGTGAAAAAGAATATAGGAGCGGTATTTTCTCATGATATTTCCACCGCCTCCCTTCTCTCTTCTCATATCTCTCATTCCCCGTCTCCCGGTGAGCTCTCCCACCTTCGCAACCCGCTGTCTCTCTTTCTCATTCGCGAGTTTGACTCGGTAAAAAGGCAGCGCGAATGTTTTACTTATGGAGTTTCCATCCCCATAATGAGGTGTATTCAGCGCGTTTTTGGTCTGGACTCGCGCGTGAATGTGGAAGCGCCTTTCTCAATACGCATAATTAACCGATGGCGAGAAAAGTGAGAGCGGTAGATCTGTTAGTATTCGTTTAAATGTGTGTGGGGGAGTAGTCGCATCCCTCTCGCTTCTTCTAATGAGATGGTAGGGGAGTAACAGTTGTCTGATTAGGGAGTGAGAGATGATTGCATGGTGTTATACGGTAGTCTCTCGTCTGCCAGTGCTCACTCATCAACCAGAGCAGCGAGAGAGCAGGCGAAATCGAGAGAGTCAAGGTATTCACAAAGGCTTGTTGCCAGCTTCTGACTCGTGTATCTGGACTACAATCCAGACGTCTAGGTGATAGAGAAGGCAAAAAGCGTGTGATATATGTTTTCTAAGGTGTTGAATAGAGAGAAAGGCGGTGAGGGTGGATAGAGTTGTAGCCGCGTGTCCCCTCGGCCATAAATCTCGTTAGTGCACTTACCCTTCTCATAACTCACTGCTTCTCATGACTTTGAGGGAGATAGAGATACTGCCTCTGATCTAGTATCGCTCACCGAGAGTAATGGCCTGATTCTCTCTTTTCGCTCATTTACGCATCTCTGACCGATGGAGACAATGTGGCATGGAGAGACTATAACCTGCCATCTCACTGAATAGGTCACCTGTTATGGTAATGTAATACTAAGAAAACCTTTATGCATATTAGATGGTAATACCATAATGTTTGCTTATCTCATCGAAGATTAGAAATTGCGGTTTCCCTTCCGAAATCGGGGCCGAAATTCGATAATTGGTCATGATTATGATGTGATTTGAAGGGGGTTTCGGAAGGATTTAGAGGCCGATGAAGAAGACTGTGAATTCTCGTGATCAATTAGGCCGGGATTATCTCCTCCTTCTTCGTTATCTTCCCTCTTCTCGATTCATTCCACCACCCTCGCTCCGCCTCTCTTCTTATATCTCGGATTCTGTTCCGGTGGAATATTTATTCCTCTCCCATCCCTGATCGAACGATGAGTAGTGGAAAGCTGACAGCTTCTCTTCGTATCTCTTCTGATCCAGTGGCTCCGTCCGTTGATTCGTGCCAGATCTGTCTTCTGTTCCACTGATGGGAATTATGATTACTAAGCATCTGATATATCGAGATTCCTTTACCATCTCTGTGTCTCTCTACCAGCACATACTATAGGTTAGTAATTGTGATTAGATGCGTATCTGAGGCTCATCTCCTAGCCAATCTCCACTGTTCTAAGAGTATGCATTCCTCCATTACTCCACCAAATCACAAGTTGGTTAGATATGCCAGTCTTGACTATCCTCCTCCACTATCCGATCCCTCGCGTTCCCGCTACTCCGATCTCTACACCTCCTCATTAGTCTGTTACGCCGCCTGTTACCAGCAATTTTTCTGCTTGCGCTCGTTCCGCGAATTGTTACGCGTCACTGTCTCTAGAGTCCTGTTACACACAGACCCACAAGCCGCCACTTTGGCGGATCTCTAGAAATCCTCCAGTTGCCGTACACAACGCCGCGTCCTCATCGTTTTCGCGTCGAGACCACCTCCTTCTTTTCCCTCGTAGACCTCCCGCTTGTTGCTTTTGAATGTCTTCTTGTTCTTACACATTATGAATACCTTCGAATTCTCTCGCCTTTGCTACTATATTCACCATCGCTTTCACGATCGCGAATCGTCGGACCGCCCATGACTATAGTGTCCCCTGTTCCAGATCTCAACTGGGTGTTCACCTTGCTTCTGCGGGTCAACCGACTGTGATATCTCCATCGTCTCCATCGATCTCTAGCTGATCCTCCCTCGTTCTCCACCAGCCACCATTCCGCACCTGCTCGACTGGTCGATTCTCGAAGACGGAGGGGAGATGATCTCAGGAGGCGGAGGAACGATGCCGCCCTTCGACCGCATCTGCAGCAGCTCCGACTTGGCTGCAGCACTGATCACCTCAGCCGCGTCTTCATCCGTGTCCGCCGTCGGGTCGCCCGCCTCCATGGCCAGTCTGCTAATGGCCGGTCGCGGCGCCGGCCCCAGCCCCTTTCAACGGTCCTCCAGCTTCACGGCCCTGCTCCCGAGAGCGAACAGTAGTGGATCTCTGCTGGGCGGCGCGGTTGGTTCGCCGCTGGGCCCGATGGGGACTGGCACGGCGCCCACGTATGCCCAGCTGCACTCGGTGCTGGCACAGTACGAGCAGACGCAGAGAGTGCTCGGGGAGCTGAGCAGACAGAGCAGCCTGAACCAGTGAGGATAACTCGATGGTGTGTCGTTCAGTGTTGTGTTCTCGGTGAAACTATTGGTATGGGCCCGGGACCTTGACAAATCTGAACCAGTGAGGATGTCGATCGTGTGTTGTCTTGTGAATTTGAGAAGAGTGATTCTCGAATATTTTTCCATTCTGACTTTATAATTTCTCGAGAATGGCTCTTCGCACACCTGTGTTCGAGTAACCGTGGAAATGCGATGCCTATTGGAATTACGGTAGTGGGAAAGGCTGGAAGGTGTGGGGCTTCTCATATCAAATGAGAAGGTGGTAGTGTGAGAAGCTTTCTGACTTTTGCTCTTATTGCCGGATCTCTCGCTGATCTAATTGACGGCTCTCTAAGGAAAACGGAAAGCCTTTGGAAAAGGCGTTGATTAATCATGGGGTTTCACAGGGGCACCAAATATCTGGGCCAGATTGGCTTATAATTGGGATTGATTGGGACTTATTAGAGTGAAAAGGATGGAGTTTGTGGCCCAAGTTTTGTAGCGGTTTGATCTTATGCTTTGACTTTGAAGATCAAATGGCTAATGAAACTATTAATGATCGTTTCAAAAACTCACTAGAATAACCTAAAAGAGGAGTTTCAAAGTTCTGCAAAAAAGTGGGGGTGGTGAAAAGTGTGCAACTTGTAGGTGGATGTGACATGAAGCCTGAAAGGGACTCTAATTGGGAAAAGGACTGACTCTCTCAATTCCGCGTGCTCTCTCGTCTTCTCTGACTGGGTAGAGGGCATTTCCTGGGTGTAAAGGCATGAAAAACAAGGCTTCGATCAGCGCGACTAAGTCCTCATTATTAATCATCCGGAACACGATTGGATTGGGGATTCCTTATTAGTCCGACCTCCTGACTTGGGCCAATCATCCTTTTCCTACTACTCCTCACGTAGCTTCCGGGGATACGGTAGTCATGTTAGTCCGGGGTACGGTAGACTGGTTACGGTAGAGTTCCAATGTGGTGTGAAAAAATATTTAAGGATTACGGTAGATTACGGTAGTCTCATCGATCGATCATTGCAGCATGATCCTGAAGGACCTGGAGACGGTGGACAAGACGATGAAGACGGAGCCGGAAGACTCGCCGCCGGACGCGTCCTCATCCCTCGGGAGTACGGTAGACACGACGCCCGGTGAGCGAGAACTGACTTTTTTTCCTTGAATTTAGCATTTTTGCTACGAGACAGTTTGGATGATGTGATTTTAGGCTGGTTTACACAGGATTGCCATCAAACATTGGAATTATGTAGGGTGATGTGACCAAATTTAAATATGAACAAGATCAGCTGCTGTGTTAGTTTTGTAGCTAGATAGTCTTGTAATCCCAAGTCCACTTCCGTTTCTGGGAAAGCTCATAAGATAGGATTGAAGAAACGAGGAAGGACTTGATATCATTTGATTCTTTATCTCGTGATTTGTTGAATGACAAAGGGACTGAAGGCTAGACGAAATTGAAGTTCAGAAGGGCGATAAGTGTATGAATGAATATAAAGTGCACAGGTTGAGAAGAGTGGGAGGGAGAAGAAAGGCTCCGTCTCCATTTCTCACGCACTCTAGTCGGTTCAGAGAAAGATCTTTTGAAGTTGAGGGGGGAATGAATGAGATGAGAGAGTGGGATGAGTTCTCCTTAGTAGTAGCGTTTCTTGCGCGGGCTATCAACACTACTCTAACGGATTAATTCAAATTGTAGCCTGGCGATGAAAGAGTTTGCCGATTTAGTAGCTAACAAAAATATCGGTGAGTTTAATAATTTTTGAACACTGTTGCAAAGCTGATATTTACTGAAATTTATTCAGGCACATCCTCCAACAACCTCAACGGCCCAGGAGACTCGTTGCATGTGCAGGTAATTATTACAGCTTTGTTTTTGTTTTGTACTGTTTTCGCTTTGTTTTCATTGAAGATACCGGTGTTATGCACTTGATAACGTGTAGTAATTGAATATGTTATCTGTAGACAATCGAATCACAGTCCAGTCCTTTTCGAGTCATCGAATTATTTCTCGTTTCTCCGATCATTCAAAAAAAACCTATCGCTGAATAGACAGATCACACTCGCAATAGGATTGAGAGGTAGACATTGAAAGAGGTCTGTCCTTCAACAAGAGAAATCAGATGTTTTGCTGAAGCTAAGATCACGGCACTCATAGTCTACTCCCAAGTCGACTCTCGCCTAGTCGCAGAATCCCCGATGTGGACATTGCCGTATCTCAGCAACTATCCATACTATGATCAAGCAAAAGACGTAATAAAGCACTATTTTGTGTTAAGGGCTATTATCTTCCTCTAATTCCCTTCTCAAGATCCCCCACTCCGGCCTCCTTCCCTCCGACCTCCTAGAGCATCCTAGATTCCACCAACATCAACCTCAACCAACCAATTCATCCAAAATACGATTTAATGGTCCCGAAGCTGTCTTTCCCTCTAGATCTCCCGCTTCATGTCCTCCGACCTCCTAGAGCCCCCTAGTTTCGGCCACTGCGCAACCAATTCAATCAAATATACGACTTCAAAGCAGTAATTATACTTAGATCCCCCGCTCCGGCCTCCTCCCATCCACCTCGTCCGCCCAGCAGCAACAGCTGCCTCCTTCGAACGGAGCCATGGGCTCGCCCTACGCGTCGCCCCTGTCGAACAACCTCCTGCTCGGACAGGGTACGATATTTGGAGGATACGGCAATTTAGGGGGTACGGTAGGGCACAGTTGGTGGTAGTGGTGGGTGAAACTGCGAGAGACTCCAATCGAACAACCTCCTGCTCGGACAGGGTACGATATCCGGAGGATACGGTAGGAGTGGGAAAGAACGGGTTACGGTAGGTGGTACAGGGTGTTGATAGACGAAGGTAAATAGGGGTTTGGTAGTCATACGCGTCGCCCCTGTCTAACAACCTCGTGCTTGGACAGGGTACGATAAACTACGGTAGGACGGAGTATGGTAGGATAGGAGTTGGTTACGGTAGAGCTGGGGTTATGGTAGATAGAGAACGATATCTGGAGGATACGGTAATGAGTGATGAGATGGTAGAATTATTGTAGAACGTCATACGGTAGGAAAGGGGCAGTTATGATGATCGTGGTAGCCGGTGTGACGGATGGGCGGCTCGAAAAGAAGAATACGAAATGGTAGGGATTACGGTAATAATTCAGGTTCTCTCAATTCGATGCCTCTCAACGGCGGCGACATCTCACTCGGAGATCTGCAATATAATACGGTAAGGGATACGGTAGGATTACGGTTGGCTACGGTAGGTCTAGGATGCGGTAAGGTTAGCGTAACGAACTAGTATTACGTAACCTTGGCGCTTTGATCGCGGGTTCAGTTAACTATTTTGAGTTCGTGGGTACCCGCTTTTGGAGTGCCGCTTGATGAATGATGAAGGGAAGCACTAGAAGAGAAAGAAATGGTCGAACTCTCTCCATTTCATGCTCTATCAATCTCTCTGTCTACTAGAGAACGTATGAAATGGAGGGTGCATGAACAGTACGAGAAAGAGAAGAAGAGGTGACATCACTGGTGAAACGGTGCATTGCCCCCTTCAAAATTCGCCGAGATTTTGCCGACTCTCCTCGATTTGCGCGATCTCTGGACGGTCAGAGTCTGGCTCTCCTCAATCTGCCTTATCCCTCGCCGGTCAGCGAGCGGCAAGGGAAGAACAACATCTATACTGCACGTGCTTTCCCAATCTCTGCAGAGCGATAAAGAGTGGGCTGAAGGTTAGGAGATAAAAATTAAAAAGGTGAGGCCCTCTCCTTTTTAATCTTTATACATCTGACCTATCGGGCGTTATAGAAAGCAAAGGAATTAAAGGCTTCACCTTTGCTGACGATTTAAAAATATACCTGTCGTTTCAAAAGGATGAGTTGAGCGGGCCAAAGAAGCTACAAGAGTGCATAAATTCCATTCTAAAGTGGAGTGACACCTGGCAGTTGAGCATCGCCAGTGAAAAATGCAATGTTCTCCACATTGGAAAAGGGAATCCAAAATGTAATTATTTCTTAAACGCTTCTAAAATCGAGTCAACGCAGTCGATTAGAGATATTGGAATCCAAATCGATGACGAGCTCACTTTCAAAGATCACTTTGAGATAGTGACTAAGAAGGCTGCAACTCGTGCCAACCTCATCTTTCGCGGTCTTAGCACAAACAATGCAGCAGTGATGGTGAATGCATATACAACCTACGTTAGACCTATGGTCGAATTCTGCCCGAGTGTCGCTTTTCCAGTTCATGAAAAGGATGCAGGAAAGCTGGAAAAACTCCAGAACAAAGTAACAAGATTGATTAGTTACAAATGTTTAGGATATAGTTTCGATAATAGGCCACGACCAGCGGAACGTAACGAAATGCTCAAACTGAAATCGT